>CM062208.1:2307500-2407500 GCA_031216445.1 Lateolabrax maculatus | reverse complement strand
TCAATAAACTGATAGTGCATTGTTGTCAGTCTCCCTGAGGGAAACCCCTCTCTATTCATCTCTCAACAATGGACTGACGTGCCAGACATAAACACCTGGGGCCGCAGTTATCAAGCATCAGAGTATGAAATCAGTCCTAACCGGCCCAAAAAGTCACAGAGCGATGCACATTCCCTCCTATTTGGAGCCCAAGGAAATATTTTTTCCACTTAATTAAGCAGGGAAATGACTTGTATCTGAGCCAGTATTTAGCAGAGCTCCAGAGGCGTGCCAACCTGTTAGGAGTTCTGAGGAGATAAGAGTCATGCAGAGACATCCCAGAGGAGAAGACATGTTAAATGACAGTGAGCTTATTAAAACATACCATTTTGTCAAAAATTTGATTTTGCTGACAGGCCTTGCGCATGTTGTCTCTCCACAGAAGACCATAGGTCCTCTTGGACACTTTTTTGCAGCTGGAGGAAATGCATCTTTACAACTTTAACGGTTTGAGTCCGTCACCACAATCAGTTTGGACAATAATAAAACAAATGTTGGCCCACCACTCAGAGCACTTGACACTGTGTTCACTATCTACAGTACATCTAAGTGACGACTGCTGTGTCAGTTCTTATCAGTGTTAAGTCCTGAGGCCTGTGCTGAGTGCGACATGACGGCCAGTCTAGGTTCTTTCGTGCGTACACACATCATGTGTCATGTAAAAAAAGGAAGACTCGTCACCGTAGACGTTTGTAAAGACTGGAGTGTGTGAGCCGAAGTGGGGGGGGGGGGGGGGGGGGGGGGGATCGGGATCGTGTTCCTTCCTTTGTTAGCCTCTGTGTCCGTGAAGGAGCTCTCCTTCCTCAGGGAGCAAACCAAAGACAGGAGAAAGTGCTGCTGCTCTTCCTCTGTCCTCCCTCCCTCCAAGTGGCCACAGCAATAAGGTAGCTGTGGCCACCCCCCCACCCCCCCGCAGTTTGAGCTCCTATAATACACTCATCCTGTCTATAATGTGTCAGCCTGAGCTGTCTCAATTTTCTTTTTTTTTTTGCCTAATTTCACAATCTGTTGGCTCTGAAGCCCCACCAAAATGAAATCACCCTCCCCACACAGATTTTGAAATGTGTTTATTTACTTGGTTGACTGATACATAACATGTTCTCAAACTTTGTGTGTGTGTGTTTCAGGCCAAAGGGAAGGAGCGACAGTGGTTGAAGAACCAGGCTCTGGGAGAACTGGATGATGCTAAAATCATTGATGGACTGACTGGAGAGAAGACTATATATAAACGCAGGGGAGAGCTGGACCCAGAGGTAGGTGTGTGTGTGTGTGTGTGTGTGTGTGTGTGTGTGTGTGTGTGTGTGTGTGTGTGTGTGTGTGTGTGTGTGTGTGTGTGTGTGTGTGTGTGTGTGTGTGTGTTGCTCCAGATATTTAAACCACGCTTCAACTTTTATTTTTTCTCCCCCCACAGCCACACCTTCAAACCCACACACACTCCCAGACTCACACACATAATTTTGAACTTTATCTGTCAGACGATACATTCCAGTGGTGTGTGTGAGATTATTATTACACCCTGTGTTTCTGCTCGAGCTTCTAGTCATTTTGTCATGTATGCTCGAGTAAGCCTACACACACACACACATGCACACAGCACAGAGATAGTTCCCACACTTATCACACAAATACACACTAACCATAATATGCATGCCATGTTTTTCTACCTTATTTAGCTCCAAGTGTTGCATATTTTTGGTCTGGCCTGAAGGTCTACATTGAAATAATTGCACCCAGTTTTGAAATCCTTCAGTTTTGAAAGTGTTGTTTTAAGTAATCTACACCAAATTCCACAAAACACTTTGTGCACACACACACAGAACACACCAAAGCAGGTATTTTCTTTAATTTAATCATCAGTTGCTGCTGATTTTTGTTGAAAACGTTGTGTTTTGTGTATGTTCCCCTGTGTGTTTACAGCTGGGCAGCCCTCAGCAGAAGCCCAAGCGTCTGAGGGTGTTGGCCGACGTGTCGGGCAGCATGTACCGCTTCAACGGTGTGGACGGCAGGCTGGAGCGCTCCATGGAGGCTGTGTGTATGGTCATGGAGGCTCTGGAGAACTACGAGCACAAGTTCAAGGTGAGATTGTCACACCGAACATCACATGTATATAAGTCGTTTTACACAAAAGCATCTGCCAAATGAATGTGATGTTACGGAGGATACAACTTTTACTTTATATCCTCAACCCGTCACTGTATCAGATGATGGACAGCAGCCAGCTATGCATTTTATGCTTCATGCATTTCCATTTTTTGTCTAAATTAACTGAGCCTCATCAGTTCTTTACTTAGAATTTATTTTTGTTTAAATAAGAACTAGAATGTGTGTTCAAGCCACCCACAGCACCAAATTTCACAATATGAGACTTTATTTGGATAATTCCTGCATCAATAAACTTCATCCACTAATGTTCTTCCACTTTCCCCCAAGTGGTCTTATGAATCCAAACTGGATTGAGGTCATAGCGATATCTTAGCAGGTGACCTCTTTTGCCATGTACAGTAAAGGAGTTGTTGTGTTGTATCTTCTGACGTGGTCAGGCTGTCATCAGCATACATGACGTACGTTGCTGGTGTTGAATAACCGTATGATCTTCACTTCCCGCCTGCTGCCGTCTTCATTTTATGTGCCACCTGTGCTCTTTTGTCAAACTTTGGACCACATTAGTTTGTGTGAAGAAAACTCAGCAGTTGACACATTTCATGGGTCACTGGTGAATGGAAAATAAGGAGTCCAACTTAGGACAACGTAAGATCCTGCAAAAGATGGAGGAATCAAAATAGAAAGAGGCAGAGAGAGACGGAGAGGGAGACATGAGTGTAAAAAAGTTGAAGGGAGACAGACTTCTTGGCCCCTAAGTGACACTCAACCCAACCTAATACTGATCAGATATCAGTGTCTCACACACACACACACACACACACACTTCAGTGCTGCTCATCACATGTCAGTGTAACTGCCTTCTTTGCGTGACACCGCTTATATAAAAGTGCATCTGATAAGACATGCACACCTTGTCTTCTGTCATTGATGGTGGTTAGTCAAACATACAAATCTAATCAGGATTTCTTTTTGAAACAGTGCGTGTAAATAGAGACGACATGATGAAACATTAGTCTGAAGAAGTTACATGTCCTATTTATTCTAACCATCAACCCATTTACAAGCCAAAAATGGAACGGAAAACGTACATATCAGCGTTAATGGTAAACAGAACTTTAGTTTTAGTGAATTTTATTTTGAATAAAAAATATATTTTTATCAAATATATATATAATTTCTTGGTCCCTGAGGCATATTAAAAACTGACTGAGAGAACTGGAAAATGGAAAGTTCAAAAAAAGATTCTGACCTGAAAAGAGAACTTCCTACCCGGCAACAGTGAAAATGGACGGAAGAGACACACAGTCGCATAGCTTCGACCAACACAGTCATAAACTTTCCCCGTGTTAGAAATAGCCCATAAACGTAATAGCTGAGTGGAGCCCACAGTGCCAGGCTGACCTGGCCTCAGTTGTGACGGATGATCTATGGCATGTCGGAACAACAGGTTAACACACTGCAGTGGGCGCAGGTTGGCGTGAGGATGGCCGCAAATTAAGTTATGATCTGACGTTTCTGCACCATCACACCTGCATCTTTACACTTCACTCCACGTCCTCTTCTATTCCAACAATAAAATATTGTCACCGTTGCCATTTATATTCACGTGATGTGATGCATCTCACCTTTGTACGATCTTTGTTAAATTGTCTCTTACTTGAACTGTTTTCTGGACGCAGTACGACATAGTGGGCCACTCGGGCGACGGCTACGACATCGAGCTGGTCAGAGCGGACAAAGTCCCCAAGGACAACAAACAGAGACTCAAAGTCCTCAAGGTACAGACTCATAATCAGTCCATCCATGTTTTCTTACTGTTACCACCATATATTCCCGTTCATTACCACCCTACTGAAAACAGTTGTTTGTGCTGTTCTGTTTCTTTCTTTCTCTAGAAAAGTCTGTGTTGAAATGAAGCTAAATGTGTTTTTTGTTATTTTCACTTTCCTCTGTTGGTATCGAGCCATTCAGACGCTTTGCTGCCGGCTGTCCCCCACCTCCGCCAGGTTCAGCCACCACAAACAACTGGTGTCTGATGTTTTCCCTCTGGTTTGTTCCCTCCTCCTCCCCCTTCTTCTTCTCTCCCCTTTGCCCTCTCCCTCCTCCCCCACCCTGCAGACCATGCATGCCCACGCTCAGTTCTGCATGAGCGGCGACTACACTCTGGAGGGCACAGACGCCAGCATTAAGGAGCTGGTGCGAGAGGAGGCCGACGAGCATTTTGTGGTGGTGCTCAGCGATGCTAACCTGGAGCGCTACGGCATCCGGCCCGAGCGCTTCGCCCAGGTCCTGACCTCTGACCCACAGGTCAACGCCTTTGCCATCTTCATCGGATCCCTCGGTGATCAGGCCGAAAGGTGAGGAAGTGGAGGCGGGGCTGGGTATAAATTAGGGAAGCAAAGGAGGAAATGGGGAAAGGGGAAGAAAAGATGCCAAAGAGAGGAGGGAAAGGTACAGGGAAGGAGAGGTAGTCATGAAAAAGGAACAGACGACTGGATGAAGGGACAAGAAGATGGAGTCAGTGCAAAGAACTCAAAATGACTTCTGTTCAAAAAGTAGCAATCAAGTCAATTTTAAGGATCCTGCAAAAGTTAATCCACTCAAAGTTAATCTAGACTGTAGCCGGTCATCCGAAACCAATAAAGAACATCTAGACTTCAAAGTTAAGTATCTTTCCGATTCAGTCCAGCTGGGGCCTGCTCATGTTCCTGCTTGCTGACGTCCTGCTGACCTTTGTTGTCACATCCCAGATTAAATCCTGAGCTTTATAGGCAGCACAAAAGAGGGGTAAGTGCCCTCTTCAATCCGCTCTGAGGAGCCACGGCCTCATGGTTAGAATGCAGTCAGGAGCTGAAGGACCGCCACAGTGACGGTGACCTGTTTTAGCAACCGCCCATGACTCTGTGAAGAGGAGCAGCACGAAGGAAAGAGTAAGAAGGGAGGAATTACCCTTTAACTCCAGAGGTCGGGTAGAAATGAACTCAAAGACAGTTTAAACTATTTACAGTCTGTGTTAAAGGATAGAGGAATGAGAATAATACATTCACATGTCACGGAAGCACGCAATTTACAGTTACGTAATTTTATGTTAGGGCGCTTTGGGAAGACTGTTTATATCCCTGTTGACTGTGTGTGTCCTCGTCTGGAGGACAAACTACTAATTGAAAAGGAAGAATGTGTTAGCAAACGAGGGGAATGAAAGAACAAAGACGGAAAGAGTGCCGTCAGAGGTAGTGGGTTTATACAGAGGACTGGGACGCAGTAGTCTTGTTCCTAAGCTCCTCCATGTGAATGACAGCCCTTTCATTCCCACACACTGTACTCCGTCAATGGGAACGTCTAGTACCAATCCACTCAGCACACAAACACTCGTCTGTCTTTTTATCTTGGGAAACGTTGCAAAGTTCAGTCGCTCTGTTTAACCTCAAACTATCTTTTTTTATTTTATTTTTCTGTGTTTCAGGCTCCAAAAGACCCTTCCAGCTGGGAGATCCTTCGTTGCCATGGACACCAAGCAGATCCCCCAAATACTGCAGCAGATCTTCACCTCGACAATGCTGTCCAGCGCCTGAGACTGAACACAAGCACACACACACACACACACTCACACACACACACATTCAAAACCTCAAAATTTGTTCTGCACGCTCCAACACTTGTCAGACTTCTTCACAACGTGTCCTTAACTCTCTGTATCAGATTATATAACTTTTATCCGAGCTGAATCAGGTCTGAAGACTTGCCTCCGTACAGGCCTGAAGGAGAAACACGGTTCTGTTTATTATTTCACAGGAGTCAGTCAGCAGAGACAGACAGTGCTGTGTTAGCGTGACAGAGTTAAATACTGTTCAGCCGCTTTGTTGTGTCCCCGGGGAATAGGTACTGCACAATGCGGTCTGTAAAAAGCTTGTGATCTTGTGCAGATCACACTGTTCTCTACTGTGAAATGACACGCACTGTATCGGTAACTACGGTGGCATTATGAACGCCTGGAGCCTGTCTCAGGCCTCATGTGGGGATCAAACACGGCCCAACCTGTTGTTGTTTTTGTGAATTTATGGCTGCACTGACGCACGCATTCATGTAGTGTGTCCTGTTTTGGGCTGCGAGCCACTTTACTTAGAGGGGAAGGGTCATGAACTTGAAACAGCCTCACTTATTTGGCCTCCCTCCTCATTTATCGGCTGTCACACGGACACACGCAGGAAGGGCAACACCAACGCGCCACCTGACCGGCACTTGGAAGTGGCACCTCCTGTATAACTTGGCTCTCTTGGAATGCCGGGACTGTGACCAGGGAATTTCCCACCTGACTGCACATGCTCTTTAAAGGCAGCCACTGTTGCACAACCCCCTGCAGTGTGTGTGTGTGTGTGTGTGTGTGTGTGTGTGTGTGTGTGTGTGTGTGTGTGTGTGTGTTCTCCCACAGCATCTATGTCAACACACACAAGCCCTTTCCTTTCCTTTCCTTCCTGGCTGCTGGACCTTGTGACGCCCCGTGCTCGTCTGAGATCCCCTTTCATTGTCAGACCTCCCACTCCTCCGCCTTTTGCCACTACAAGGCAGATTCGTAGAATTTGTAGTGCGTGTACATCATGTATTTCTGCAGTCGGATTAATTCTCACCGTCTCTGCCAACTTGCAGCCACGTGCATCCAATACCATATCAGTTTGGCCCCTGGTTCTCATACCCCTCGCTCTGCTCCACTGATAGGATCAATAGAACATCACGTCTAACTACCAGTCTCCATTGATCCCCTTGTTTTTATTAACCTACTTCCGTCTCTCTTTGACCTTCTCTCTTGCTCTTTCTCTCACTCTGCTGATTAGCTGGAAGGAGCAAAAGTGACTTCATAGTAAAAGAAACTAAACTAGTTTCTCTGTAGACATTTTGCCTACATGATGCTTGTTTGGGTGTGTAGTCATTTAAAGTGTGCATAGAAGCATATTTA
This sequence comes from Lateolabrax maculatus, assembly GCA_031216445.1. Classification (NCBI taxonomy): domain Eukaryota; kingdom Metazoa; phylum Chordata; class Actinopteri; order Acropomatiformes; family Lateolabracidae; genus Lateolabrax; species Lateolabrax maculatus. The sequence continues at coordinate 2,400,407 of CM062208.1, read as the reverse complement.
AATCATATAGATTTTGATCTCTTTTAATCAATTACATTGTTATTAATGTATATGAAAAAAATGTTAAAAAGTCATGTACAAAATTGTAATAAATCATGTTAACGATTGTCTTTTTGTCCACTTAAACGTTCCTGTACTGTTGCCTGATTATTACATAATTATTTACATACTGTTTAGCAACTGCTGCTCTAAACTTTTCATTCGTAACAATCGTCCCTCTTTCCTCGCTGTCCAGAGAAAACCATGTATCTCTAGATTTGGTAATTTTTATTTTTTCAGATAAACCAAATGCTGAAGTCTCATTACAGGTTCAGAGAATTCTCCGACTCAACCATTTAAAGAACCACTAGATTATCTGAACAATGCATTGTTACAAAGCTGAAGGTGTTTTGAGTAGCTCATAAAAACTTACATTTTGGAGATACACACTTTAAAATCATAAATGCACATTTTCTATATAAAACAAGATAAGTAGGGTGTGAGAACACATGTTTAAGTAGTAGAAGTATTATATGTGAATGATGGTTTTCTAAGGTGATAGTGGGTGTGCGTTATGTGTTATGGCTGTGGTATTGTGTTGTATATTATGCAGCAGTGGACCAGAAACTCTTCATTCTTAGAAACTGAGGGACTTCTTGGAACCACAGACCGCTCAGCTTTCCTCTCATTCTCTCCATGGTCACTTTTTCCATCCATTCACTCAACCCACAATCCCCCCAGCCCCCACTCTCACTGTCTACTATCCAAAACAATGTAAAAAACCCATGATTAAATCCCAGTTCAGTAAGTATATCAGCTGGTAAAACACACGCATTTAAATAAATACAATTCAAATGATGTCTTCTTATATTGAATGTCTGCTTTGTTATATTATTCACCCTGCAGTCTGCCTCGGCCCTGTCGGCCTGTGGACAGTCGTGTGGTGGTAATCACACAGTGCTGCCTGCTCTACTTTCTTTCCCTGGTTCCTGTACTACGCCGCTTTATTGACACTCTGTTTATCACCCTGGATTTGCAATGACAAACTGACTCTTAGAACAGCTTTAGGCACCCACCCACACACACCTGGTCTGCCTATTCTAAAAATCCCTGTACGATTACAACAGAGATAAGACGTCTAGACTAGCAGAGCATTACATGTATTAGTCAGTGTTAGGTGTGTGTTTGTTTTGTGTCCCCCTCTTTTTACATGCACAAATACTGTGTGAGTCAGTCACATTTTCTGCTGTTGCGGAAAAATCAGCAGAAAATCTAGCTGGTGATTCATAATGTGCAAAACTTGAAGCACAACTATTTTTGGATGCTTGTGGCTGATGTCATCACATTTCAGCCTGTTCGACAAGGCGGTACTCACTCTGGGGCCTGAACTGCAGCATGATTGATCCCTGCACAGGGACGCAGAGGGACACCCAGTGAGAAATTGACAGCCAGTGTGATTGATTGCATGATCACGTGGCAACCTGGCAGGACAGACAGAACAGTGGTGTTGTCCCAGCGTTTGTCTAAACAGTAGAAACAGGAGTGTGTGTGTTCTCATTTGCCTGCAGCTGCGATGACTGATGCCAGCCTGTCAGGGACTTGCAGGCTTGTCTGTTAGCAGTGTGTTCACAGGGCAGGAAGTTACATTTTACAGCATATTTCACATAACGATGTCGGTTGATGTGATAATTATTCAAAAACGTGTATGTGCACACTGCTGCACGTGTGTGTATTCTGGTAATGAGACATACAGGAAGCTTTTAAGTATGAGAATGTAATAATGTCAGCCTAATAAAATACACCAAGATACGATACAGGCATGAAGGAGAGCGTCACCCCAATACAGTTATGTTTATGGGTGAGCACTGCACACAAACACAAAGGCTTCAGTCCCCGGGGTCGTGTAGACAGACAGCTGGCGGCGGTTCCAGAGCTTTATGGCAGATTCATTAGGCAGTAATAACAGTCCAAACTCAAAAGTGCTCACTAATCACCATGTGGTTAGTACGTGCAAATGTGTGTGAGTGTGTGTGTGTTTGTGTGAGTGTGGTCTGGCTGCTTGTTAATATCAGTCTGTGAAGAGAAAGTGTGTGTGGCAAAAACAGAAGAGAGAGAGAGAGACTGGCCTATTTGCACTGAAAGAGATCCCTCTTAGGCCTGGCAGACAACCACACCTTGGACACACACACACACACACACACACACACACACACACACACACAGACAGACGCACACACACGCACACACACGCACACACAGACCGAATGACCACCTGACACCTGCCCCTGTCGAGTCCTAATTGAGTTGTGCATTAAATCTGCTGCTGACAGATCCAAAGACAGAGTGGCAGAGCACCTGACACACAGTAATGCTGATACGCAGATGTACGGGCAGCCAGTCAGACGGTTGGAGTAGTGATGAAAAACAAACCGCTGTAAAGAGAGGATTACAAGACGATATGTCAGCACATCGTCCAGGCTCACCTCGAGTGGATGATGCCGTTTCGCATTCACAGTCCAAACATGGGCTCATGTCTGTTAAAGGATTTGGGGTAAAGGAGGGCAGACCCACAAACAATCTAGACATCTTATCGATACGTCAGTGTTATATGTTGGAATTAATGCAGAAAAAATGTGTTTTTACAGCTTTTCTGCAGCCCAGTCTGAATAAAACAATTTGTTGATCCCAGTATACTCTGTTACCCTAAATGAGTTGTTTGTAGGATGTAGTTAGGGTACGTCCCCTCTGTGAGGAAGGTTGTGCGTCCCTATGACCCTTGGAGCTGTGTTGTCAGGGGCAACAGCTCCTTGTTATTGTCTCCCAATGCAATTTGGTCCAAGGTAAGGGGCCAGATTTGGAGTGATACAAAGACCTCTATGGATCAGTGTCTTCAGGAAAGAGCAACCTCTTCCAAAAGGGAAGCCCAGGCCCCCTCCCGGAGCGAGGCCTCGGAGGGGATCCCACTGCCAACTGGGTGGTAGTAAATGAAGGGGTCTAGTTGTACTGATGCCTGGCTCCAAAAACTGGATCTTGGCACATGTGCTGTCACCCCTCTAGTGGGGAAGGAGCCAGAACTAGTAAGCCTGGTTCAAGGTACAAACAAGATAAAGTTGGGTTCATTTCTGGGGACTGGGACTGGGCTTTCCAGTCTGTCGGTTGTGCCTATGTGCTGAACAGTTTTCTCACCACTTACAACTTACTTTCCACCACAGACTCGTATTTGAACTCTCCCCATGTCTGACTCCACCAATCCTCCGTCCCCCTCAGGTTCATACATACGGTAACTGGTATTTTATTTTTGAAATAAATAGTTAAAAAAGTTTGTAGGTGTGAAATGGGAAACATACTGGCTGTCAGTTTCTCTGAAGCCAAATAGACTTTCATTAGTTTTCATCATTCCCTATTGCACTCCCTGTGAAATTAGAAATCAGAGACAGTGAATGCACCATTACTAATGCTTCCCATTCAGACGGCTGGAGCTTTCATACAGTCCTGTGATGAGTCTTACTTCATACGGATGATGTGGTTTCTGTGGTCAACTCTCTGAACAGATATGATAATGCTGTTGTCCTTGACTACTGAAAAACAGTGTTTTGTTTATGTCCCTGTGACTGCTGAGTTGTTAGTTACAGGAGTTATTTATTGCACAAACATGTGATATGAGGTCATTATTATCCCAAAATCTAATTTCTCGAGTATCCTCGACAAAATCTCTGAAGACTTTGAATGAGTGAGTTTAATATCAAGAAAAAGTGCTTGTGTCCTGCACGACAACATTTATAGATGCAATCAAAAGAAAAAAACCCCACAAAATCGCACTTTAAATACAGCTCTTTAGTCACTGACACTATAAATGCGTCTAATTTCAGTTGCATTTTTGTAGTATGAGCTCTATTTTCGACAGTTTGTGTGGATTTGTGTGTGTTTTCACGAGGCAGGCAGGGAGACCTCCCCTCTGACAGGGCAGATGCACAGAGAGGACACGCCAGGAGCTGCTGGGGCAGAAACACTGCTCTGATCGATTGTCTGACCTCCTCTGCACCGCTGACGTTGTCCTCTGCCTCCTTTTGCAGTTGAATCAAAGTCAAGTCAAGTCTTAGAAGTCTTTGCAATGTGCTGTGCAAAATCTGGCAGCCTCTAGCTTTAGGCCCTTGATTCAGAAAAGGAAAAACCCCAAAGAAAAAGCATCACTGGAGCTGCAGACTTCAGCTGCTGCAGCCAATGACTGCAGCAGCTGAAGTCATTGAATACTTTTGTAATGAGTCTCAATACTGACGGAAAATGTGTGTTTCATGATCCACAAATAAAAACGGGATTTACAAATGTGTATGATGATTTAGTGACTAATTTATGGTGTTCTCAAACGTATTTTTGAGGCTCTGAAAAGAGTCTCAAAACCTTTGGAAATACATATGTTGAATTCTGACTGTTGTACAGAGTTGCATTTATTAGGAAAACTGTCGCTTGGTGTTTGTTTTATCACCAGCATTAAGACTCATTTCTCTCAGTGTTTTCCCTCCTTGCTTGTTTGATGTGTCCTTGGTGGCTTTGGGCCAAAATTTGCGTTGACTTCAGTTCTCAGCAGGAGCAGGAGCTGAGACCGGCGGTGGTCACATGAGAACATGCTGCATACTTGCTGACTGTGCGCTCATGTTGGCGCATACACATCTGGCCAGAGAGCTGTCGTCATGGCTACCGGCTGGGACTGACATTGCTGTTGTCGTCGCTGCTGTTTGTGAGTTGTTCCGCTCCCTGTGTGCTGATTTGAGTGTGTGTTGGTGTGTGTGACGGAGTCTCTGTGTGTGTCTGTGTGTGTGTGTCGGTGTGTGTGTGTCTGTGTGTGTGTGTGTGTGTCTGTGTGTGTGTGTGTGTGTGTGTGTGTGTGTGTGTGTGTGTGTGTGCACAACAGACGCTGCACTGATTTGTTTCGCAGATTTCTCCCCTCTGTTTCCCTCTCCTCCCTCTTTCTGTCCCTCTTCCACTCTCTCATTCTTTCCTTCCTGCTTCGTTCTCTCTCACACCACCACGTCAAACCAAGCTGGTCTGGCAAGACCTTGAACCAGCCCCATCTTTCCCTCTTTTTGTCTCTGTCGCTCACTCCTCCTGCTGCATTCCAGCATATGTCAGAGATAATAAGTGATAATTCTGCTATAGTTCAGAGCGATTGGACATGAATGCCCCCTTCTGCATTACCGTCTCAATGGAGTGATGCTACGCAGTCTGCCTGCTGCCTCTTTGTGCCTTTTTAATTGTGTTTATGCTTCATCTGCCTTTCTTTTCTCTTCCTCCCCACGAGCACAAAACAAGGGTGGAGCTGCAGCCGTTGACCTCAGAGCTGTAGCGTCCTGCAGACAGTGTCTAAGCCCGAGCTTATCCCCCAACAACAGCCCTGAGGAGAGAAGCAGTAATGGCCATAATGATGATGAACGACGCAGGGAAACGGTGACGAGCGGGAGAGGGATTTCTGGAGTTTGTGTGCAAACCAAATGGCCCAGTTTTCCTCAAGTCAACCATCATCCGTAAGCCTTTATCCTGATGTAACGCTGAAACAAGAAAAAACAACACACAGTTTGCCCCACACCCACGCAGGCATTCCTCTCAAGACTATATCAGCAACAGTAGAGGGCTGAGTGTGTGTGTGTGTGTCTTTCCTGACCTTTACCCCACCGAGGCCGGGAAGTTCACCAGAGGCCAGGAGTCAGACCTGTTTAGGAATGACAAGGGAAGAAGTTTTTCCCTCCAGCCGCTGTCTGCTCCCTACATGTCATCACCCAGATGATTGCTGCTGCTGATTTCTTCTCATCTAATAATAGTCACTAATATTATTTCTCTGCCTAATGGGCTGGGAAATTACACACATCGGATTAAAGCTGAAATGGTTTTCCTGCTCGCTCCTTTAATTAATGCAGGCGACCAGCAATTCTTCAAAGAGAGCGAGAGCAAAAACAAGAGCAGTACCGGGTCTAATCAGCACAGCCACAGTTAGATTTGGTTAATTCTGTGTGTCTGAGGCCTGATGGGCCTAATTACCTCAACAGTCAGGAAATACCTCTCTCAATGAGCTTTCCTTCCCTGCCAAATGACACAGTCATCTGTTTTTCAGACTCCTACATGCCACCTAAGCGCCTCAACACAAGCTGATCACGCTGCAGGCTCGATCGTAGTCGTCGCGCAGTTTGTCAGGAAACTTGATATGGAATGCAACAGTGTGCAGAATTGAGGGAAATCCCCTGTAAAATATTTTTTTTGGGACTCATTTCATAATTCCTTGCTGGTTTATGATGTCAATACAGGGAACTTCCCAACAATACACCTTCTGTGAGTGAAAACTGCTTTTTTTAGACAAAATTAGTGTTTGTGTCTGCTTGGATTTTAAAGTCCTCCCGCAGTAACTCCAAGGTTATGATGACTGTGGTAGCAGCATCACGACAAGTAATATTATTTGAATTATTTCAGTTAGTCTTGCCAATATACAGAATATAGGGTGTAGACTCTGCTATAACTAACTATTAACTACTAATAACTATTTTGTGGAAAGTCTTATAAGTAGTTCTCTGGTTTAAAGTCTGTTTTTGCTTGGACTTGGCAGCGGAGCCGATGATTTTCATCAGGAATCTGCAACATCCAGTCATTAGTTGACTTTCTCAGTTAAACTCTGCTCTACACAATTTACTGTTCATGGCAAATGTGTTCAGCAGAGGTCAGGCAGGACGGGAGGCATGCAGTGTCTTGTTCAGGCCTCTTCTGGAACTTTCTCCGTCTGTTTATTTGTGCTGTGAGGGAGGACAGATAAGAGATCTCAGCTTTTACGGGAGGGGCGATTGGTTATTTAAATTTGACAGTCATTTATTATCCTTCCACTAAAAAGACCCTGCTGATGAAATGTGGAAGGGTCACAGAATAACCTCCTGTGTCAAACACAGGTTCATGCACTTTTTTAAAAAGCCCATAATTTATTGTCCCGCTCTTTCCCATAAATCTGGGCATGAATGGACAGAGCAGTGGCAGAGAGCATAAAACAATATCTTTCACAGTTTCTTCTTTTCTGCCAAACACACACACTTGCAGTAAATTCAGCAGGTCGGTGTCACTGATGCCCTGCAGGCTCTACTGAAACTGAAACAGACTCTTTCAGGTTCTGCCGTCCAAGATAAAAGGGGAGACGTTGCCCTGAGGTGGCAGTTGCAGGGGTAGTAACTCTTTAGGTAAATGTGAAGTGTTGACAAGTGCTTTGGAGAAACCGCTCACCTTTCTGTTGAAATGATCGCTGTCTTTCAAAACTGTGTGTAACAAATGGTGCTGTTCAGCCCGTTTTACACATTGTTTTGGTTAAATGGCACAAACTCTGATTAACCAACTGTGGTTTGCCAAACAAATTCATGCTTTTCTCACTGCGGCACCACAGAGGAGAGAGGTTGAGCAGTGTTTGCTTTCTGCTGCCACTTTGTCTGGTTTTGATACGATAGCTTTTCTATTACTGATACGCTGATATGTACAGAATACTCATTCCAACAAGAGTAATGTTGAATGTTCAAATGTGCTCCTCATTTGTGCTGAATCAACGCATTATTGCTTCTTTTCCTGTCTTTTTTTAACAATAGATTTGATTGTAGACCTGCGGGTGTGTTTTCAGTGTCAGAGGAGGCCGGGTGCTGTTAGGTTTTATACGGTACCTGTACGTGATCCCAAACACGCTTTAGACACAATGGCTTGGATCATTTCCACTGTGCGCATTTACATGTGTGTTAAACAGTGAGAGTGAAAAGGACTTGAGCAGCGTAGAGGACAGTTCTCACTGTCAGTCAGGTGCACTAAGGTGAGGTTTTCCCCCTCAGGGTCCAGTTCCCATGGAAAGTCTGGTCACATGTAACCTTAATGACAAGGTGCTGTTGCTCAGCCAAAGCTAAACCCTGACCCACCTTTCTAACCTGGCCACGGGGCAGGTAGCACAGAGGGAGGGGGAGAAAAACACCGACAGGAGGTCGAGGAAAAAGTAAAGACACTCTCCTAGAAGTGCCAGAGGTCGTGTTGAGGGTGAAAAGGCGGCAACGTAGACAAGGAGGACAGAGAAAGGTAGAAAAGACAATGACAGGGACAAGTTTAGCTGTGAAAAGGAGACATGTTCAGATAAAGGAAGCGGGTGGAGAAGAAGAGCTCAGCAGGGGTGGAGGAGGGCAAGAGGATGAAAGACAGGGAGGGGCAGAAAGATAAAACAGCAGGATGGGAGGGGAAGTGAAAGCAGGAGGAGGGGTCGCAGGAGTCAGCATCTGCTGGTATTTAATTATTAACAAAGGCCTTTGTCTGCTAAGATAATGTTTACTCGCCCACATTTATTAGGATTCACATTAATATTAATTTTGATAAATATTTAATGATGCATTTGGATCGCTGGACACTGAAACATATTATACTTATAATGCTGCAAATGTTCCCCATCAAGTCGTCACATGTGCATCACATTATGCCGTCCTTTACTGTATAATGACAATAAAGCTCAACCTTTAACCCATTTCGACAAATGATTTTCTAAAGCATAACTTTATGTCAGTGCTGTATGATAATCAACTTGCAGAAACATGAAATTGGCATTAACATGGTGATAAAAGTTATGTTATTGTGGTATGGTAATGAAGTTTCTAAGGACACTCCAGTATCTGAGAATGACTTCCATTTTTGCTTTTTTTTGTCTTTTTGATTTCTTTCTTTTCAGCAAATCTTCAAAATAACCATTGATGATAACTTTTTAATGTTTTTGAAAGAACTAGTTAATGAACAAATAAGTGCTTAATAATTCCTATTATGGATGATGTTTCAAATGATTTGAACACAGATTGTCATACCGGCACAAACAGAAACCAGTGGCTACTTGGAAAGCAGGAAATCAGTTCAAACACGAATCGAGTTCTTAGGAAAGTGCTCTGCAGAAATGTGAAATATATGCATATTGTAGATAATGGAAACATGCAAACACATGTTTTGCATGTGCTTGGTCATTTAAAGCTGCATGCAGCGCCCTTTCTCATTTCTCTCATCGAAACAATAAGACGTTGAAGAGCAATTACAGCAACAGCAACTGCACTAAAACATGTATTAGCTCATTTAATGATGTGAGGGTGAAGGAAGAGATCCGTGTGACTGAGTTGTTTATCAGCCCTATATGACAAGCTGCATGTGTTCCCAGCGAGTGTGGTTTGGGCGTAATTAAACAGAATTCTGTGGAGATCAGCTTGTCTTTCACTGCCTCAGCAGTGCGTTACAACCCTCCCACATCCCTGACTCTACTGTCTGAGTGCTAGATATCACTGATACATTCACGTGCTGTTAAAACTGGAGGGAGTAGATGTTAAATCTGCACACAGTAACAGGGGGAATCCCCCTCTGCCTTGTGTTTAACTGCCTGTTGCCACCACTGGAGCAGATAAGTGTGCACCACAGAGTCCAGTGAAGGAAGAGAGAGATCATTGTCCATTTAGGAATTAAGAGGGGACAAATTGCATCACTGGATAACATTCCTTGAGAGAGACCGTCACACAGAGAGTACTGATATGCTGCAGTACAGCCCGCTTAGACCTTATCACATTTACTAGGAAACAGAAGGAACTGTTTATGGTCGCTCCTGTTATCTCTAGCTCTCTCTGGTGTAAAGGTAATGACTCTTATCTGAATACCTTTTTGAGTTTATCCCTCCGTTTCTGTCCACCTTCCTTTAAAGGATACTTTCAGAATTAAAAACTTGGATCTAATTTTTGTAGCTTTGGCCATCTAGCAGTCATGATATCTTTATTATTATCTAAACTCTCGGTTATAATCCTTCATTTCACAGGAAAACTCTGCACAACAGCTGCTGCTCAAACTTAAACCAGGATGTTGGTCTGGAAACTGTTCGGGTAACAATTTGTAATGTTCAATATTGTTTACTCTTCCAATTAAGTTGAACCAACATGGGGTTTTGTCTTAAATCTACATCATCGTCTGACTGATAATGTTTTGCCCTGTCTGACGATGTCGTACCATATCACTGCAACATTCCCGGTTTGATTGTGGCTGGATACCTTTGTTGTGCCCCTCTTTCTCTCCACATGTTTCCTAGCTCTACTGTCACTATCAAACAAAGGCAAAAGGCTAAAGATGTTGTAGAAAACAATGGTCAAACCTATGAAAATGAGATCCAAGTTGTAATGATTTGGAATGATCCTTTAAAGTATCAGCAGCCACAGTTTCAGTTGCACCAGCTTCTTCTACCAATGTCCTACTTAATCTTACTCTTAGGAAGTGTATATATATATATCTATATCTATATATAGATATAGATATATAGATATATAGATGTTAAGGTGGTGTTGTGGAGATTGTGGGGTGTGTTGAAGCTTGTACATTATGGAACTGTTTATAAGCAGCATTTAAGATGCAGAAAGACAGAAGGATGAACAGGAAGAAATGGAGAGAACAACAGATGGGAGCCAGACAGCCCAGTCTGACAATAGGACGGGGGACCGAGACAGCACAGAACCATCTGGGATCTGGTGTGTGTGTGTGTGTGTGTGTGTGTGTGTGTTGTTTTCTATTACCTTTCCTTTTTAATAGTTTTTAGAAATGAAGTTTAAGTCTTGCAAATGTAACTTGTTTGGAGCCACTGCGTTTCCTCGTGGGGTTACGACATTCGTCATATGTGCAGCCCTCCGGTGACTCATCAGTTCAGACATGTAGGCTCACACTCCCATCGTACTAATGGACCGTACAGTCTGACTCAGTCTGTCCGTGAACTGGTCACTCGGCCACGTAGACGTCCTGCATGATTCACATGAATTAGGACCTACCAGAGCTAACAGAGGGTAAATAGATGCTCAGGCGACTGCTCCTTATGCAAAGTAGAATAGTCAAACAACTTAAATGGTTTTTTCTTTGTTATTTTTGAACAAATCCACTGCAAATAATACAGTGCCCTCTCTCTCCCTGTCTCCTTCAGGTGTTTCTCTTTCTACCTGTTACCTGTTCCATAAAGCAGAAATGCCCAGAAAGTTGTCACAGAGCCCACCAGCTCCACCGGTTCTCCTCTTATAAACCCTTCCAGTTTGACTCAGCTCAAGCTCAGAGGAAGTCCGAGTTTAGAGGAGCCAAGGGAGACAGCTGTGCCTCAATATCGACTGGGAATTCAGCAGGCTCAGAGCCCGGTGATATCACCGCCTCTCTTCCCGAAGCACACACCAACATCTCATGTCCCATCTGTCGGGATCTGCAACCGGCTCATGGAAAACATGCAATACGCCTGAGTAATAAGACAAAGACAGAAAACAGAATAGCTAAATAAGATATTTTTGCTTGATAATAGTGTCCAAATAAATCCATCAGTGTGAAAAGATAAAGATAAAACAATTATTGTATTGAAGAACATACCAAACAAACGTGAACTCCATAGTTCAAGGTAATTAAACCCAAATTGAATGTGGGTACTACAGTACAGTGCTGTAGTGTCGGTGCACGTCGACTCAGGACACATGCACAGTAAGACTAACACTCTTGTTGTGTTGTTCTTAGTTAAAATGATGATGAAGTGTTCATTTGTTTGCCAGATACATTCATCCAAAGATTACATGCATTTTCCTTTTGCTTAAATTTTTCCCCGTGTACAGACTTTTTGGATCCACTCTACAACTTGAGCCCAAACTTTACTGCCCAGTACAGACGTAGATTCCTATTTTTCTTATATTGACAGAAAACCTCAGGAATATGATTCAGCTTTTTACAAAGACTGACGAGTTACAGATGCAAGTGGAACAGAGGAGAAGGGGCGCAACTTTACACTGCAGCATGATTAAAGCTATTACATAACTGTCAGGCTTCATTCTGTTGTCATAACAGCCTGTGTTATGTGTTTCGTCCAGTTTAGTTTTTCTTTCAGTGTACACGTTCGACATCGTTCCTTAGTGACCAAACAAGCCAACATGTCACTTCTTCCGTTGAGTCTTTAAAAAACCATCTAGCACCTGCTGCTGAGCTTTTTATTCAGCTGCATACATCCACAGCAGTAAATTCACTGCTCCAACACACCCACACATTGTTCACACTTCCCAGTGGTCACTGTGTGTGTGTGTGTGTGTGTGTGTGTAAAGCATCTGCCTGCTCAGAACAGCGTGACCTAATTCCCAAGGTGGAGCTGAGGCTAAAGTTCTTCATAATCGCACCATTCAAGTAATTTTAGTCATCAGTTGTGTGTGCGTGTGTGTGTGTGTGTGTGTGTGTGTGTGTGTGTGTGTGTGGGGGGGGGGGGGGGGGGGGGGGGGGGGGGGGTGTCTTTGTTAGTGTTCACAAGTATTAACCATGTGATGCTTCATCCTCCAGTGTTGTTTTTACATTTTGAGACAGAGATATTATCATGGGTCAAGGTAGAACAGCTGCTTCAGTACTGCAGAGGTCACAGATGAGTCGGTCTGTTAGTGATGATAGAGATCATAATGGATGTGCAATTTAAAGGACAGCATGAGGTCAGGGAGAGGCAACTGTAATTACCTCCATGACAACCAAACCTGCCTGTCAGTCCTCATGTGAGTGAGTCGTCTGTCATAATGGTGAAATCATATGAAGCGTATGCACTTACTCTACATACTTTTTAAAACATTTGAAGGTACCCAGTTTAGTGAATATTACTAATATGTTGCTTTCCACTTCTGCCTTTCAAACTCTTGTCATTAAACTCTAAATCATTTCAGACCCTCTATCATCTTCCCTTTGTTTCCAAACTCCCTGAACATTTAGCGTATGACAAATTACTAGATTTCCATGCTTCTAATGCTCCTTTTGAACCCTTTCTGTCTGGATTTAAAGCACTTCACAGCACTGAAGTGAAAAGCTTTGACATGGTGTACGTCTCTCATTCAAGGCTTGGTCTTCTTTAATCAGAAATCAGAATACCCAGAGGAAAAAAAAGCCCCATGAACCCGCGAAGAACCTGCAGAGACCACTCAGAAAGAACTCAGTCAAAGCACAACAGTGCAAACAAACAGGTGAGCAGAAAGGCAAAGACACGCACACTCACGTGAACCTTAACACACTCACAAATAAACACAGTGAACACGCTCAGACATGCTTATACACAAACCTCTACACACACGCCACTCTCTCTACGCCTCAATGCACACATACATAAATACGTAAATACAGTATATAGTGTACAAAACATAACAGCATTATCACTTGCACAGTTTTGAAGAGACCAACATGAATACGCTCACTAATGTTCCCCTCCCCTCGCACTGCCAGCAGGGACATCTGGACACCAGTGATGGAAAGCTGAACCTGATATTTGGCTCTGTGTATTTCTGTCTCTTTGTGATGTGGACACACATCTGTGTGTCTCTGCCCAGCCTATTCATAGAACGACCACTTCAGCAGTCTCGACGGGCCCTCCCATAGGAATCCATCTTCATGTAAAGGTTGGAACATGGACGCAGGATTTGGAGTATTTGTCTTTCTCCGTCCTCCCGTCTCTACAGACTCCTAATCCCTTCTCCTTACTGGGTTCCCTTATCTTCCTCCACCCATCCCACCCCTCTCTGTTCTCTTGCCTTTGCCAGAGTCTCGTACTTTCCCACACTCCCAGCCCTGTGCGTATACGTGCTGTCCACTGGCAAGGCCAACACTCCTGCTGGACTGACCCATGCTGCCAAAAAGTGCCAAGGTTGTTTTAGAAGAAAGGGCAACCCCCCCCCCCCCCCCCCCCCCCCATGCCCTCAAGGGATCATGTGTTGTGTCAACACGGTCTCTCACATCAGTGCCAGCTGCCCGAAACCCACCAAACGCAGCACAGATAGGTGGACTCACAGAGGGACAGTGACCGCAGCTTCTCTCTGTCAACTGCACTGAAGAAACAACATGGAGACGGGTGCCAGCTTCCTGCCATCACATTAACACGGTCTGGTATGAGTTGATAGTGGCCTGGCCGGACCCACAGACTGCGAGCAGCTGTGGGGGACTCTGGGCTCGTGGGCCGAGGTCTCGTTTGATCACTTCAAAACGCGAGACTTCATGGGAAATAAAATCAAAGGCAGCGGCACAGATGCGACTGGTAACAGGCTGAAGGAAAGGAGGGCCATGATGTCTTTTCTCACATACAGTTAGTGGCCAAGTGTGGGCAGACAGGAGCCACATGAAAGCTCAATCTTTAAAAAATGTACACATAAAAGTCAGTTTACTGGTCATTAGAGCTGAGGTGGGAAGTAACAAAGTACAAATACTTTGTTAGTACAAATACAAATACTTTGTTACTGCACATAAGTGTTCAGGTATCTGTACTTTCTACAGGCTCCTTACTTTAGTCTTAGTGTATTTAAGGGGAATTATCGATTATTTTTATTTTGCATCATTGTGCCCTGCCTTCCTAACATCGAGGCCGATTTCAACCTAAATGGACAATAACCCGTAGAAAAGGTGTATCCATCAGTGCAGATCACACACGACACACATAACAAGATGAAACAGACAAAAGAGGGAGACTCGAAGGCTTCTTTTTCGCTTTTACTTGATTAAAGAAGTTGAAACAATACTTCTTCTTTTACACAACTATCTGCACTCCTACGTGAGTAAAGAATGTGTGTACTTCTGAGGGTTATTTCTCTAAAGCCGGAGAAATAACCCTGATGATGTCATAGTGATGTAAGCAGGGTGACTCGACTTAGAGACTAAGAATTTATAGCAGAAAGCCTGTTTTTTTAAAATCTGTACCCAAACGTTATGAACCTGTAGTTCTAAATTCCTTTAATCGCATGAAACAGAATTGAACTTAACTGTGATCCCGAGTCTTTCTGCACCTGCTGCACTGCCACTATGGAGCCAATATGGAAGTGTGTCTGCCCATAGTTAGCGACCCTCGACCCCCCCGGTGGCCAGCAGACGGTGGGGGGTGCCTCTGACATTAGATGGCTCCGGCCACACCTGCTACCGGGGCCAGGAAGGGGTCACACCCTCCTGTCTCCCTCCACCTCTGGAAATAGACCTTGTTGCTACAGAAGTTACATAAGTCCCTGCTTTGTTGAGTGGTTGATTTACGAGGACAGAAGGTAAGAGACGTGTAATATCTATTTCAGTGTGTCTGTGGGGGGGTGTTGTTGCATGTATGACTTTACATTCTTGGAAGGAAGCGAATGTCCCACTTCTTCCTACACTATTTCATGCATCTATTTTGGTGAGTCTTTCTCTTTACAGTGCATGTAATGCCTTTAAAAAAAACAGTTTAATCTCACTTGGTTTGCCCAACACTGTGTTGGCCTTGGTCCTGGTTTGGAAGCTAGACGTTCAGAGGGAGATCAGCAGGTCAATGAATCGTTCAAAGAGACAGGGAGAAGGATGCACCAGGGAGGTGGTGGTGCTGTTGGTGTTGGTGGGTTAATAAAGGGCAGAGGAGCCGGCCGTCATTCAAAGATCTCCACTGTGTTGCCGCTCCAATTCAGCCGGTCAGCAGCTCTACACCTACTGTGCTCCAGACCTCTGGAAGAACTCAATACCTTCTCGTGTGATTTGATTTTAGTACAGATATAAGGATTTTCTGAAAAAGATGTAAATTCAATGTGAAATATGCTATTGGATTTAACTTAAACTGGGTTATTCTATACTGTGAGTAGCAGAATGTACATTACACAGGCTGTAATAGATAGAGAGAGAGAAAGATAAACAGACCTGAACATTAAATTCAGATCCCAGAAAAAAAGGACAGGAGCCCAGAGAAGAAGAAGTCCAAAATAAAGAGAGGAGGCACGTTTTAGTAAAAGAACAATATTTCATACTTTAATATTATCTCTGGCAGGCATTCGCTGTATTAAATACACACACTGCTTTCCAGTTTTTTGTCAGAGTGGATGAAGTTTTCTGTTCACATTTAAGCATGTTACCGACTTTATTCCAGTTAAAACTTTATCTGAATGTTCTGTTACTACCAAGGCAAATAGAATTTGGAACAATTATTATTTACATAAGATACAAAAATATATTTCACCAAAAAAAAAAGACAATAAGGAGCTCTATAAAATTACAAATATATTTCTATTATAAAAAGCTATTTTTAAATACTCTTCCAGCTCAAGTTTTGATGAGGGAGTGTAATCTGGTCTGTGTTGCGGGGTGATTTGTGATTCTGACGATAAATGTTCCAGTGGCTCTTTGCAGCAGATATTCCACGTCTTCATTCCTCGCAGCGTTTCATGGAGTCCGTTACCTCATGAATGCTGAAGTATTCTTGTCCTCGGGTTCCCTGCAATGCTAATTTTGACCCTCCTTGCAGTCCTTGCAGCCCAGTAGCCAGGTGGCCTGGAGTTAGTAGAGCGCTGCCGGGTTAACTTTAGGAGAGCGCTGGCTAGACCTGATGCCGCGGTGGAGCCGCTCGGAGGCCGCTGTGCCTTCCAGCTGTATCCTGTTGGGTGGTTTTTGGTGTTGGGGGCCGGGTGCATGTTAGCTGCTCAAGGGGAGTGTGGTCCACTCCCTCCACTTCCTCCCTCCCTCATGGCTGCGCTCCAACATGACTGGGAGCCTCCTCGTCACATGCCTAAGAACAGACAGAGACAGACGGACACACCTGATTAGAACAGGACTCCCTGGCCTCGTAAACACCGGTGGCCCTAATAAACACGGCAGGGCCAACAGGGGGCTGGCCGACTGCCCGACTGGCTCACCGAACGTCCAGCTTTAGCAGAGGGACTGGACGCGTCAGTCAGTGGGCCAAAGCACAGAACAGAGCGGTGGAAGGAGAAGGAAAAAACATGGAAATAAGGAGAGCGGTGCAACTCCCACTTCTGTCTCATTCCAGACATTTACAGTCGGAATTTCAGCCCAGGTTTGCACCAGCACACATTCCTCATACTCTGATGCAAGTTCCAACACTCACAAGCCCCGTAGTGAGGAAGAGGTCCAACACAAATGATCCATGTATGCCTACTACTCATGACGTCCTGTAGGCTACTAAATGACTTCTCAGATTACAGTTTCACGCACGTACACACACAGAGCTCGGTTTGTGTTGTACTATATATACACGGTCAAGGAATAAGGGGACAAAAATACAAATTGCCTGGTGTTGGTTGCAGCTCTTCGGGGATGTGAGGGGCGCCCCAGTAGCTCACTGGGTAGAGTGTGTACCATTAAGGCTTAGTCCTTGCTCAGTGGCCTAGGTTTGAGTCTGACTGCATGTCTCCTCTCGTTTCTCTCCCTGACTTTCCCTCTGTCATTAAAGCTGGGAACCACCCCCCCCCCAAAAAAAAATTTAATAATCTTAAAGAAACCCCAGAGGGCTCATGGCCCTGACGCATCATTGTTTCTTAGAAAACCGGGGGGAGTGTCTCCTGTGTCACTTTATAAGCAGTCTTCAGGATAACTGACACAGGGAACAAACGCTCCGGTTAATCCCGAGGTGGCGGGTGGCGCCGGCGAGCGGCCTAATTCATCAGGGGTTCTGACAGCTAGGCTGCGTTAACACTTACTCTCTAATGTCCTGTCAAGGTCCGCGATGAAGTCCTCCAGTTCTTTAGTGTCGCCCAGTTTGGCTGCAGGGGACAGAAAGAGATTCAGACTTCAAAGAATAGCAAAGAGTTCTATTATAAGCATCTTTAAACACAGTGTGTAAGACTGAGGCTGATGGTTCTATGATTTATACTTTATAATGCGTCTCACTTCGACCCATGTCTCACTACAGGGATTTCAATCCATCTGCTTCGACAGGGCGAGCAAACCTTTAGTATACAAAGTGACAATAGAGTGTGTGTTTAAGCGGGAGGAGTGTAGCTCACGTTTTGGTGACATAAGAGGAGGTGAGGCGGTGGTGGGGGAGTTGAGCCTCTCGTCACTGAAGCTGAAGCTGTTTCTGTTGAGGGACTCTGCACCTGTCAGAAAGAGAGAGCAAACCAAAAAAGCAGACAGATTAGATAAAAACACACACAGATAGATCGGATCTGTGTCAGTGGAGCATCTTCAGGGTGTAATCATCACATTCTCTTCTAATGACACCCTCCATCTATGGCATGAGCTTGTATTTGCACAAACACATACTTCGACACTGGCCAAAGTGTAAAAGTCTCTGTCCTACTCCAAAGCCAGCGCTGCACCGCCCAACACTGGACAGCTCCAAAGCAAAAAAAAACTAACATTTGTAACTATAACTCAGAGACTAAATCTCCATTGTGGCAGTAAGTGACACCAATATAACAGGTTGTCCTGGGCACGGGGGTCTTTAAAGTCAGTTTACTCTTCCCCGGCTCCTAAGCAAGATTTATCCCTGACACGTTTAGAGTCTTAGAGAGCAGAGCATGTTCTTGTTCGTTCCTGTCTCCCCTCCCTAAACACATGGTTACATAAATGATATGACGGCCGCTTTGATTCTGCAAGATATTTCAAGCCACCACACAGAACATACTTTCACTGCCTGTCTGGTAAGAAATGGAGGAAGAGAGGGACTTTCTGCAGATGTGGCAGTAGAAGTTGAGCAGCCTTCGTGTCCGTGATATCAGAGCGAGTATGAAGTAAGTGTGTGTGACACAAAGAAGATTAGGCAGCACTTAAAGACGTCCTTGTCTATTTCACTCGTCTGTGCACAACTCAAGCGGACCTTAACAGAGGCTCGGATGTCGACCACTTACTCACCCCCCCCCCACCCCTCTCTGACCTGTACCACTCCCACCACTCAGCACTGAGCACACAGCGTGAGACAGGAGACGCCACACACAATGGGGAGCACCAGCCGCACACACACACACACACACACACACTCTGAGCTGTACCCTCTCATTTCTCAGTGTTCATTTCTGCTGGTATTCAACTCCCCTCTTCCACCTTCTCTCTCTCTCCCTCTCTCTCTCTCCCTCTCTCTCTCTCTGTGTGCCCCCCCTCGCTCTGAGACCCTGCCCAGTTTGCGTCATTCATCTGCACGTTCCACAGGACCATCCATCCATCAGGCGGCGGGACAATGGGCCGTCCCTGCGCGGGACAGGTCCCTGTTCATCAGACTGCCATGGAGAGGACAGAGCTCACGCAGGAATCTGATCCCCTGAGCAAATCAACAGGCTCATTAGTGCCACAGACACAGGTTTGAACACCTTCCCCCGGCTTTTATCACTGATGTTGCTTTTCTGCAAGATCCTTAGTGGGTAATGTGGTAATTACATCAATTCTAGCTGGTTGAGTAAACACTGTGGGCATTGATGATACTCTCACAAAAACCAACAGGAACTCCAGTTATTATGCAGAAACATCTGTCATGTAAGTCTGTGAGGCGTGAGACTGGAGCTGCAGCTACCTGGACACCTCTCTCCACTCTTAAATAACTCCACTTTTCCAGAATCTTAAACACTGTATGTTAGAGTAATACAGTAATGTATGACAGTAAAACTTTAGAGAGGCAGCCACAATATGGGGGCCGGTGTGCCAAAATATGCAGCAGTGGCTCAATCTGACGCCCAAATCTCTGGACTGTGATCAAGGATTTCTCTCTTTCTCTCTCTGGCCTTAAAGTTTTCCTCTCTGTGTCCATGTGTAACTGTGTGTGAGAGCGCGTGCAACAGTCTGCCCTCTTACATGTATTACAGTGCAGCAGCAGAGGAGGAGGAGGCATTAATGAGGCAAAGTTTCTGATAAATAAAAACCAGACTTCTTGGGGCTTTTTCTCATGGCCAAGTCAGCTGTGAGTGACAGACGCAGAGAACCAACCATAATTATATCATCTCTAAAGTGCCTGATCTCCATTCTGGAGTCTCAGGTGTCAGTTTGCACCAGTGGAGAACTTCTTACTGCACAATCTGAAGATGCTGAAGGAAAAACTTCCCTACTTTATGTATCTAGATGGAATAAATCCACGACACAGATCATAATAAGGCGACTTGTTTGTCGTTACAAAGTCCAAAGAGAAACATTGACACTGTTTTTGTCACATAAGAAGTAAAGTGAGCTCCACCAGGTGCAGACTTACTCTCGGAGTCGCTGAAGCCGCTGTCGCTGACGCTGGCGCTGCTCCTCCTCTTCACGGTCTTCAGGTGCTCGTCGTACCTGAAGTGTCGCTTCTCCACCGGCGACGTGAAGTCTTCGATCACCGCGTCGAACTCGCACAGCGCGTCGTTCAGATCCGCCTCGTTGACGAACTTCGCTGCAGGAAAACGGCAGAAGAAGGTCGTAATAATACTCCCTGCTGGAGCATACCTCCTACAGGAGCGGTACAGGAATATGGACCCACACCAAGAGACTCTCACTGTTATTACACAGCAAAACTAATCAGGATGGAAACTAACTTTTATCAGTTTATTTCATTTACCTTGAGCTTTGAGCTTTGGAGACTTCATTATTCCAGCAGTGATTATCCGGTGCTGAGTGTGTGTGAGTGTGTGTGAGTGTGTGTGAGTGTGTAAAGTCCCGCTCCGTCCTCTGCGTCCTCAGGGTCTGACCCTGCAGCCCGGACTGTGCCTTATAACGGGCCTGTGAGGGGGGGCGGTGCCGAGCCGGGGGGAGGCAGGGAGGGAGGGGGTGTGTGTGTGTGTGTGTCGGATGAGGTTACACTCTCTCTGTTTGTAAACAACAGATATTTATACCGGTGGTCCGGAGCTTTTCCCGTTTGATCACCGGGCAGATCAGGAGCTCTCTGGACTCTGGTGCTGATGGTTTTTAATGGTTTCTGATTTAAATGAAGTGTGTGTGTGCTGGAAGATTCACACAGTCACCTACTGAAACTCTGGTCCTTGTTCTTAAACAACAAATTAACCTCACTTCATCTCAGAAGCAAACTGTTCTTTTACTTATCTTTGTTTAGAAATATTTTTTTTACATACAGAGATACATTATTATAGATTTAACTAACCAACAGTATGCAAAATATATAAAATCTGCTCCATCCTGGCCAGCTAAGACATTAAACTCTGAGCACATTTTGCCTGTGATGGAATATTTTTCCATTAAAGCTTCTGAATTTTTCCTACACAACTATGGGCCCCAGCCTTAGTTATTACGTGCAAAACATTGCATTTCTATGGAGAACCTCCAGGTCCCAACAGTCTCAGCAAAATTAAGAATTATTTAACATTATTTCATCAGCACTTTCATACAGTAGCAAATGAAAAGCACATGAATCATGTGAACCATGAGGTTGGTTGTGAGCTTTAAATCGCTTAAATCTTTTTTTTCTTGTAAAATCAAGTTTCAAGGTTATTCATGAGCCTTTGAATGTTGACTTGTGCTAGTGAGTTGATACATATATTAAAAAAAGCCCATTATTTGTTTTTTAAAGTCACATTTTTGAAGCTCAGAATGTAAGAGCTGTTCTCAGACAGGACCTTGAATGTCCCGAGTCCTCCGGGTCTGTACAACGTGGTCTCCAGGGATCTTATCAGGTGCAGCTCTATCAGACCAAATCCCCCTGACATGAAACTGTTTGGTCCAGGCCTGATCTTCAGCAAAGGTGAAGTCGGAGCGACACCTGGTGGTGTGCTGTCACAACTGCACCTGATGTTTTCCAAAATGTTCAGAAAAACAACAGGAATACCTGAGCTTGACAGTTGGAAGCAGTCTCAACTTACTCACTTGTTTCTGAGCTTTCACACAGTCTTCATGCAGCCGAAAGGTCTGAAACAAGCAAGTGAGTGCCCCTTGAGTTGAGATTGTGTCAAATACAAACAGTGTCGCATCTATCTTGCTGAACTGTGAATTTTCACGTGCTGGTTTGGCTAAAAGACTGTTAACTCTGTCAGGAAGTCCTTGAAGCAAACACATGCAGCTCTTCCCTCCATGAGGTGCTGGATGTGGTTTCTTCATCTTGAATCTTGAAGAAGTGGGTGAACATAACTCACTAGACCTTCCTCTCTTGCTAAGATGCTCACAGGTGATGAGCACCTTACCTGGTGCTATATCTGCTTGATGTCACTTGTGTTTCAGATGTGAAGTGAAATTTAATTTATATCAGGAGTCTGGCAAGCAGTGTGAAACCTTCACCTGTATAATGTCCATGAACAAGACACTATATTTCCAGCTCTGACATCTGAGAACAAGAGAATTTCTCATCAATGGTGTGTGTCACATTGTTATCATGTCCAGTATTTACAGTCAAATCACACAGAGACTAACAGCTGGTTCCCATCAGTATCCCCCACAGCCGCGGACAGCCGGTTGTCCAATAAAGCTATCTGCGAGTTAATGTGTCTTCACAGATCAGAAGCACACAGGACAACCATGCCGAGACTTTCACACCTCCAGTGCCCAGTTTAACATGAGCAGCACATGGGTAAACACGCCATGTGTCTGCAGCTGCACGTGCCTGTTGACTCTGGAGGCCCCGGGGGGCCTCGGCAGAGGTGCTACAAGCGACACCTTCGAGACACTGTGAGAGGATACCGGAGTTCACGCGCTCACACTCAGGATGACAATATGTGTCCATTCATTTTGTGCACTCATACATGACTGAGCTGGACACTGAAAAATAAGAATAGTAATAATAGTAATAATATATTTATTGAAAAATAAATTACATGATTTGTACTTAGATATTTACATTAATTTATATTAATTTCTGCTGGACAATATGCCATATATAAAGTATTTCAAAAACACATAAAACTATTGACAAAAGGGTTAAGATTACTCATAGTTACTGCACTTACCAATGCGTCTTATAACTCATTCTGTATATTTAAACTTTAAAGGCTAAACGCTATATAACCTCTTTGTGTGTTGATGTTTATTTGCGTGTACATGTGCATGGTTGACCATTTTTTACGTTTGTGTATCACTCAAAGTCACAGCCCAGCAGTTCTATTCTCATGGTGATGGAGTTTATCCAGGCTTTGGGAATGATTCGGATGAAGCGGGAGAAAATAGGAGGGTAGATGTAGTTCTTCACGTGGTCGTTGTTATTTGTGTTTCCAGAAAACATCTGGATTTGATGAGAGAGAGAGAGAGAGAGAGAGAGACGGACATTGTTTGGAATCACTTCTCTAAGCACTGACAAGAAAAAAAACTCTGGTCATCAGCAAACTGCTTCACGTAATTACAATTTGCACGTGACAGCTCACCTTGGACGGGGTGGCCTCGTCATCTGTGTACTGGATCCAGTGGATCCCATTGTTGCTGTACTCCAGAGTGTAGGAGATGACGTACATCTCTTTCCCCAGAGACTTGGCTCCTTGCGTTATGATACCTGTGATCTTCTTAACTTGGGGCAGCTCCACCTGAAGCCACTGATTCATGTCACTAAACTGTGGAAGAGAGAGGGCGCAGACAGAGACAGATAAGAGGTCTGACTTGTAGGTTGGTATGTGCACAGGCATTCGTGACTACTGAAGGAATCTGTGTGCTATTTAATTCACAATTCACACATTTTCGAGGCTTTTCGGGGGCTGTGTCACTCAGATGTTGTACCACAAGAACAGTGACTCTGTGTGTTCTACCATCATTTATTTGCCAGTGTTAGAATTTGCACCTTAGCCTTCCATGCATTGATGGTGCCCTGTCTGTTGAGGCGTGCGAGGGAGGGGGTCCAGGGTCCGGAGTACCAGCTGGAAGCTGTGGAGCTGGCTGTGATGCGATGGTTTTCTATCAGCCCACTCTCCATCCCCAGAGGCACCGAGCAGCCTGAGGCAGCAGATAAGAAATGTCACATCTACAAGAATGCTAATTATACAACGATACAGGAGTACGTATTGCGTGTCCACATTCATTTTGGGTTAATTTTGAGAAAATATTGGTAAACCAGGAGAAATAGTTTATCATAAAATATACAAAAAAATGTCAGCAAATTTAACATGCTTAATCTGTGCATAGCAAATATAGTGATATTACAAAAATGCATTGATGCATGAACTAAAAACTGACGATGAGGTTCCAGAGAATAATGGAGAGCATTTTTCATATTTTGAAATTGGCGAGTCCTGTATCCGGGGATGATGCCTGATGACGGCTCGCCAAAATCCACTCACATGCACAGTGACATCTTACCGTCGAGCTCACAGCCGTAGAACTCCATCCGGACTGTCGCCGTGTTGTACCAGTCGATCGGGTGGAGCCTGATGAACCGTCCAACCACAGGAGGGAAGAAGGTGTTTTTCTTTATCTCGTTGGCATCCTGGTTCCCAGTGAATACCTGGTGAAAGAGGCAGAGACAGACAGGGAGAAGTAAAGCGATGATCACACACCGCTGTCTCTGTTTGTAGCTGTTCACATTGATCAAGGAGGCGATCAAACTTCCCCCCCACCTTCCTGAGGTCCCTGCTGTCGCCCTTGTAGAGGATCCACTTCCGGCGGTCGTTGCTGTAGGAGATGGAGTACGTCTTCACAAACTGGGAGTGGAACATCTGCCAGGCTCCCTGCGTGGCCACCTGGCTGATCACAACCGGCCGCTGGAAGTCCACCTGCACAGGAGGAGAGTCCACAGGTAGCCGATTGTCTTTGCATAGAAAGCAATGTGCACATATAGTCGAACACACACTTATCACACCTACACATACCTGAATCCAGCTGTGGTTCTGCTCTGTGCTCCATGCGTTGTATTTACCCTGATTGTTCAATCTGGCCAGATGGGGCTCCCAGTATCCTTCAAAGATAGAAATATTCCCGTCATTCCTCTAGTGATATCACTTTGATTGCAGTAGGATCATAAATCAGATGGGTGCAGACAGGAGGCGGGACAGCTACCTCTAGTGTTGATTGCTTTGATCTGGTCGTCTTTCACGCTGCATGACTGTAGACCCAGTGGACGGTAGCAGTCTTGGGGGAGACATAGAAGCAATATCTCAGTATTAAAACGCATTATAACATTATGCCAGTGTAGTTACAAAGTCTTTCTCCATTGTCTGTACCATTATCTAGGACCAGAAAGAGGGTCTGCATGCCCTTATGTTGGTTGAAACCAACTTCTGTCTCCAGCTGCCACAGACCAGGTTTGGATGGATACATCTCCAGAGTAGCAAAGCCCCCTGCAAAGACAGTTTGGTATAATAATAAAGTTGAAACATGCTGTCTCTGCTACGTTGCTGACATAAAAAATAACCAGTAGCTTTTCTCTGCATTATAATCGGGTAATCATCATTCAAAACACTGTTGAGTGTGATTTCTATTCAAAGCTTTAGAGCACAAAAAACAGCAAATGGTGATATTCAGAATAACAACATGATGTTGCTCACCAGGCAGAAGTGGGTAGACGGCCTGTCTGTAGCTGGTGATCTTCTTGTGGAGGAACGTCTGCCCGTGGAAGTGGACACTCTGAAAGTCTTTGGGGGAACCCATGTTGATCAGGTGCCAGCACACAAGCTGGTTGGTGTACATCCGCAGGCCCTTCAGGTTGTATATAATGCCATTGATGGCTTCAGAAACAACAGACAAGAATACAATTTCATCATTTTGGTCAGGTGACTTTTGGTGGGGTCAATTATACCTACAGTGCCAATGCTTCGACACAATGATATATTATTAATATGTGTTTGAATGAGCATGTTATATAATTCTTGGGTATCATATTGAAAAGAGTTTGGGTGGAGAAACATTTGAACCAGGCTAGTTGAATGTACATAATGCATTACAATGGAACTTAAGGCTCTCTTTGAAGTTGGGGTCCAAAACTTTCCGTCGGCTTTTCCTCTGCATTATCTCGTGGTTTGCCTCGTAGTACCAGCTCTGCGACTCATCAAAGGTCATGAAAAGCATCGTGAACTCCCTCATGTTTGGTAACCGCCTTTCCAGGGTGCCCTCTCGACACACCAGCAAAGGCCCAATCAAGCCAGAGTGGATATCCCTCTCCTAAGAAACAGAGCGTACACTGTGGTTTAATATTTGTTTTAAGAATGCGAATAGTTTAATGTGTCACATTTAATTTAATTTAAAGCTCCTATGTTTAGAATCTGTATGTGATTTAGCATCTTTAATATTATTCTGATTACATAATTTGTGTTTGTATAAAAATGTCACAAATCTGGAGAGAATTGATGCAGTGTGTATGTTACTTTCAGTCCCACAGTGTCTTTTTAAGCAGCTACTATGGGGTGCTACAGTCCGAAACTCAAAGTCTACATATGGCGTCTTTAATTTGTATTTGTAAATAGCATTTCTTCAACGCCTGCCATACTAAACTTATATTTAGTTAATAACTGCCTAAAAAGTACAAATTACTCACAGGATTAACGCCTGAATAGTAGGCCCAGGTCCGACAGTTAGACTCGCCTGGCGTTGGCCCAACCATAGAACTGATCTTCCATATATATGTGAAGGTGGTATTGGGCTGAACCTCGTTGTCATATTTATACCAGTACTTGGAGCCATCCTCATAGGACAGACCCTCTGTCTGCTTGGTGTAGGAAACCCCATTTGGGTGTAAGGAATACGGACGGTTGGCATTGTTCCTGAACACCACCTACAAGACAAGACGACACATGCTGTGGCTGGCTGGTCATGGCTTTAAAACAATAGTTACACATTTTGGAAAATATGCTTATTAATTTTCTTGCAGAGAGTTAGATGAAAAGAACAATAAAACTCTCATGTCTGTATGTTAAATATGAAGCTAAAGCCAGAAGCCAGTTAGATTAGTTTAGCACTCAATTTTTAATCTTATTTAACTCTCTGCAAGAAACCTAGACTGTAGATTGTAAATGGTACAATTTATATAAAACATATATAAATGATGACAGTGAAGCCTTTACACACTAAATAAAATGTGTATGTATAGATAAATACAGATTATGGCTTTTTATGTCTTACCATGATGCTTTGTCCAACCTCCGCCTTGATGACAGGTCCCAGGATGCCTAGATGCTCATCTATCTCTCCACGGATGTCAGGTGTGCTGAAGCTACTGTCAATGTAACCTCGGAAAATCACCTTGGTGAACTTAGTTTCTCGGCTGTTTAGCTGCGACTTGTCTTGCCTCCTGTGGTGACAACAGGACCTTATTTCAGCTTTGCATGTGTACTGATGTGAGCCCGCTGTACAATTTTCCAATAAATCTTTTTAAAAAGGGTAAATGAGCTTTTCTCACTGCTGTCTTTGAGCTTACCTCTGTCCGTAGCCAGCATAGTCCCACTCAACCTCCTCTGCAGCGATGAAGTAAGTCTTGACATTCGAGCCTGAGAATTTTAAGTAGTATTT
This sequence comes from Lateolabrax maculatus, assembly GCA_031216445.1. Lineage (NCBI taxonomy): Eukaryota > Metazoa > Chordata > Actinopteri > Acropomatiformes > Lateolabracidae > Lateolabrax > Lateolabrax maculatus. The sequence goes on along the minus strand of CM062208.1, from coordinate 2,373,344 downwards.
GGTGGTGTCATCCAGGATGAGATTCTTGACGTCTTCATGACTGCTGTACGGATCTTTGTAGCCCACATACTCGTATTCATCCGCTTTCACATTTTGCTCATCCAGCGCTAGATGATCTGGTTCGTCCCCAGGAATGTACAGCTCGTAGTCACTGAAATCGGGCCGGGGCACACCGATGACCACGGGCATGTTAATGAGCTCCTCCTCATCAGAGACAGGTTTTGGCACATTGGGTCGTGACCCTCGAGGGGTCATGCCTGGGTGGAATCCACGAGGAGAGAACGGTAAGCCACTCCTGGCCTGAGGCTTATATTCCTTCTTCCTCTTTGTTTTCAGGCCTTGGCCCTTACTGGGCCACTGTCGGAGGTTGACCTTCTTGGTCTTTTTTGGGGTTGGAGTTGTCTTAGGGGTCTTTTTCCCAAAATATTTCATCATGTAATCAGGAATCTCCATGGGCACCACTTGGTGAGTTCCCTCATAAGTCCAGTTGTGCCCCTGCGTTTTGATGGAGGTGGTTTTAATCCCCTCTGTGTTGTTTTCGTTTAAGTAGATAAGCACTTCTTCACTGCTGTCTGAGGCACTTAGCTCCTCAGAATTGTAATTTCTTATTGCTTCGTTGGAGGGGGTGAGGTTACCCGAAACCATAGTCTCATTGGAGAAACTTTCAGAAGAAGATGTGCTGTTCAACTCGCCAAGAAGAGCTGTGACATTCTCCCTACTCTCCGAACTGATCTCCCCTGATGAATTTGATCTGGATATATTTGCTGTGATGTTCTGTAAGGGCCCAGGTTCGAGCAAAATATGTGTTACATTTTCAAGACTGGAATTGGCTGGAATAGTCACAATTTCTGAGGAATTAATTGGAAGTCCATTCTCCGGCTCTGCTGTGGCGATCAGAGAGTCATTGTCACTGGTTTTGTTGTCTGTGCGCTCCACCTCCAACTCAAACATGGTCAAGTTGCGTCCGACTACACTGCTGTCAACCTCTCCATCATCAGCCGCAGGAACAGACGACGAACGGTTTGTTCCATTTGCAGACACGTCAGTATGATTAGTTGCTGTGTTATTCTCATCCTCCTTTTTCGTACCGTTTGACAGAGACGTGACATTGTCTCCTAGTGAACTGTGGAGATTGTTGGAGCTGGAATTGGATGGAGGCACAGAGTAAGAGAAGACGTCGCCTCTGGTGAGTTTCTCCTCGGAGTCCTCCACCAAGACCGCAGTCTGGTTATCACCACTCAGGGTGACATTCGTTTCAGTCTCCAAGACGGAACTTGAATTTCCTCCTAATGTTACAGTTAGATTGGTGGTTTCTGTAGATACATTTCCAACCATTGATAATACCGTAGCATTGTGAACTGTTGAGTTCTTTGTGTAAGACACTGAAACATTATTAAGATTTGAAACTGCTACAGAAGCACTGCTATTTGGAGTTATACTGTCATTCTTTAGCAGAATATTTGGACTATGAAAAACGGTTGTGTTCTCTGTTTGATACACAGAAGAATTCTCAAAAGTTGATGGCGTGCTGATGTTCTGTGTATGTCTCGTATTCTCACTGACTCTCTGGTTCAGTAAATTAGCTGCTCTGAGGTTTGGTCCGTCCACCTCGTTCCAGTCTGAGAATAATGTCTCATTTAGTGCATTTGGCTTTGGAATAGAGGTCTGATTTTTACTCTCTGTGAAATTATGGGTGATATTCGTATCTCCATCAGGCACATCTATATAGTCCAGGAAAGAGAGGTCCAGCTTCTCCACATCTGAGCTACTAGACTGGTTCTTCAGAGACCTGAGACCTAATTCTTCTGCAAACATTTGTGTGTAAATATCTACCTCCACTGACATTGTTTCTTTGACAACTTCTGGCTTCTCCTCTTCCTTCTTGATTTCATCCAAGCTCGGAGGTTTCCACACAGTAAATTCTTTGTGTGCTGCGGTATCTTCATAGTCACTGTACTCATACTGGTAGTCCCGAAAGCACTCAACATCCTGAAACTTTAGACGCATCCCTTTGTTTGTCTCATGGGAATTCAGGGATGCCAGGAGCCAGACGCCTGGTTCGAGAGAGACACACGAAAATCCATCCATGAAGGACCTTTAAAAAACTATTCTCATGTGCAAAAGTTTCACATGGTGGCATTAACTATCTCTAACTATCTCTAGTATATTGATTTGCTTCTGCCATGATATTTTTTCAAGTTAAAAGTAATAGTATTTCAATACACAATTCACAATTTGACATAAAAAAAAAGTTTTGTAAGCTCTGACTGACCAATGTTGTCCATGTTCATAGTGATGGTCTCTCCAGTCATGGGATAGAGGCTGAGGAAGTCCTCTGTCCGCTCATTCAGCTCAAATGTATGGCCGTAGAAGGTGGCTGTTTGGATGTAGTCCTGTGCTCCAATGCTGGACATATGCCAAGTCGCAACCTCCCCATTGCAGAAGCCCAAGAGCTGGCCGCTCTCAAACACATAACCGTTGATTGCTGCGAGGAAATTTACACAAACGTTAGCTGAAGGCAGTTAGATGTATGAACAAATAATGGAGTGACTATATCTTATCTTTTAGGATCAGCTTTAATTAGCTTCAGTCCGACTACGACAAAACTCACTGTGCATTAAGTTGGACTTATAAAAGTCTGGGTCTGCCTTGTTGACTTTGGATCGATCACAGTATTGGCGGATGTTGTCGTCCAGGTACCAGCTCTTGTTCTCATCAAACACAGCGAACATGGCGTGCTGCTCCTTGTCTGCTTTCAGCTGTAGAAACAAACCAAAAGCTCTATTCATTTTTAAATATCTTACACTCACAGTATACAGTATTTTTTATTTAAATTTTGACTCTGACTTTATTTGAACAATTTTCTCTTTATTCTAAAATTTTGCTTCCCTCACATATTACAAAACTGTTGCAGGTCAATCATCAAAAATACACATCAGACATGTTCATGACCACATCACCGAAGAAATTGTCAATTGTAACTTTATTTGTTAATCTACAAATACAACAAAGGTTATTCAGTGTCCACCATATTAACCTAAAACAAAAGAAAGAAAGGAGATTTTTTGTTTTGCTGCAAACATTAAATCCACCTGACTCACCCAACGCTTCTATTTGTGTGTTATTCATTTATTCTAAAACAAGATTAAGAGCCTGTATCCATGTTAGGAGCTCTGTGAGGTTGTATTGCTAACCTGCACACAATGGTAATGCAAACATGGTGAAGCAGGTATAACATTTTCCGTGTTCATCATCTTCCTAATTTGCTAATCAGCACTAAACACAAAATACAGCTGAGGCTGATGGGAATGTCATTAGTTTAGCAGGTATTTGGGAAACTTAAATGTGGACCTGATGCTGGCGCTAGTCTGTACCAAATTCCATTTAATCTGGTGGCGCTAGAGGAAAAGTCAGGGGATCACCATAGTCAATATGGATTCATCCTCTGGGGACCATGAATGTGTACAAAATCTCATGGAAATCTGTTTAATAGTTGTTGAGATATTTCAGTCTGAACCAGTGTGGTGGACGAACCGATCGATGGACATTGACTCTTTTTACCTGCACGTTCCTGACGTTGAGGGACTGACTCTTGCAGATGAGGATGGGCCCTATCAGTCCTGAGGCGATGTCACGCGGCGTGTCCACTGCACTGTGGTACATTCGAGTCAGACATCGAGAGTCTCCCTCCAAAGGCTCATCCTCGTCAACCACTTTCCAAACATACGTGTGTGTCTCACCTGGCTGGACACCATGAGAATGGTTGCCTGGCAAACACAGTGAGTTATTCCTCATTAATTTTACATAATCACACCAGAGTGGGTCCACTATAACCAAATGATTTTACTACCTCCTGTTGGGTAGTTGACTCCCTCTTCTGACTTCTCTATTGTCAGTCCATGTGGATAGATGCTGTAGGGCCTGGAGGCCATGTTCTTAAAAACAATCTGTAAAAGGACAGGAGGACATGTGAGGACACACAGTCTGGAGACAATGGTAAATATTACATCTGATGACATGAAGTGATTTGTGAGTTGGCTCTGTGCTCTGAATCGCTGATTAGAAATACACTGATTATGGGGTTAAAGTGCTGACCTTCAGCTTTAATGTGAGAGTGTTTATATCAACTGCAGATAAACAGTGTAGGAACTGTAGCCATTTTTATATATTCATTCAGTTCCTCCATTTTAGGAGACTGAAGTTAATATAAACACAAGCTAAAATCCTTTCCAGTCAATATGTGAAATCTAAGACCAGATATCAGCAGACACTATCTGGTCCTAAAGAGCTCTTAGGTTGACTCGTCCATGTGTTTAGGGGTCATGGTCCAGCAGCACTGAACTACACTGTTCACCCAATATGCATGTGATACCCTCAAATGCCCTCAAAGCTTTAAGGCAGCGCTTGAATTGAATTTCAATGTGCTGGAACACTTTTTGCCTGTGCTGTGCTTTATTTCCAAGGTAATGCCTTATAATGACGGAGAACACAAATTTCAACCTTTTTAAGGTCTCTTACCAGGTGCCTGTTATTTTCCGATTTTTTTTTTCATTCAGTATACTGTATTAATGAAACTAAGAACTAAGACCCTCTATATATGTTCTTCTGTAATGAAGTGTGTTCTGTGAAGCACTTTGAACTACAACTTTGCAAGAAAGTGGTATAAAATTGGATTTGAACATGATCTCACCTTGATAACATCTCTGATTTGGGCTCTGATGACTGGGCCCAAGATCCCAAGCTCATTTTTCCTTTGCTTGGTCTCTAACCTTTCTGTGAATGACTCATTTTTGTACAGCGTGTACACCGCCTTCTTATACTTCCCACCTATGCGTGTTGATGACTGTTTCAGGTACTGGAACTTGAACTCCCTACACAGAACGATGAGAGGTTTTGTTTAATTTTCAGACATAGATAAAGGACAGAGTGAAAGACAGAAAATTAGTAAAGCAGAGGTGAAAGAAAATCAGATGCAGTAGCAATAATTGGAAATGCTACAGTAGCACCTTAAATTGATTATAAACACAAAGGATATATTTTTCTACAGAGGGATGTCTGATTAGTTTGTATGTAATACTACGAAACGTACAAAAGTGCTTAGAAATGTATCTGCAAAAGCTGCTTACTCGTCAATGTTTTCATGCATGTTAGGTGCATAGTCCCAGACAATTTCCTCAGCAGCTATGTAGTATTTCCACTCCGTGCTGTGTCGTTTTTGTTCAATGGTCATCTTTCGCCGGGGTTCTTTGAAGCTGTCGCAGCTTTTCACATCCATGAAACCATGCATGCCAGCTGCAACGGCAGAAACATATTGTCTTTTAAATTAAGTTACACTGGTAAAAACTATCTACCTACGGTGGCTGATGGATGCAGTACTGAAACACTTACCTTCCATGTGCTTGATGGTGTGTGAGGAGATCAGCCAGCGGCCTGTGTGGAGAGCCACCATGCTGGCGGTGGCGGACGAGCCGCTGATCAGGCCCACGGACGACATTTTATGGCCGGTCTGCTGCAGCACCTGCCCGTTGATGTGCACAGAGAATACCTCAGGCTCTGAGCTCATACCCACCAGATGCAGGCTCACAGAGGCATGGGCACACACACTGACATCTGGAGAGAAGGGAGGAAACTGTTGGTCACTTTGTGTATGTTATCTTTAAACAGTTTTGTTTATGCAGGACATCTGGTGAGTGTCTTTAAAACTGACTGTACACCACATTCACTGTCACAGTCTACTACGTACCATAAATCTGTACATATAATGAGCGGTGGAAGAAGTATTCAGATCATTCAATTGAGTAAAAGTAGCACAAACAGTAAACTAATACATCAGCAGTAAAGCTCTTGCGTTCTGAAGTTTTGCCATTAAATGTAAGTATCAAGACTAAAAACATGAAGAGTGGCCCTGATAAAGTTTTGATGGATTAACTAGGTGATGATTGAGTACACAATGAGGTGTTCTGATATACAAAGATAATGGACCGGTTGGAGGCAAAGGTAGATCTCGGAGTGCATGTTTCCATTGATTCAGTGGGTACTTATCGAGCACGGAAACGAGTATTTAATCAGTTAATCAACAGAATGGTAATCAACAAAAAATTAGTTAGTTGTTATCAAGCAAAAATGCCAAAAATTAAAACTAAATGATTAATCCAAAAATCCACAAAATTAATTAATGAAGGAAAATCTTTTTCAACCTTACACTTACTGAACAAAGAAATATTAGCTGTGTGTTTGCAGACAGTTCAACCCATGTTACTGTGAAAAATTAGTATTGTTGTTGTGGCTACTTGCAGTTTAATATACTTTCCATATTTTCACAAAGGTTCTACTATTAAGCAGAACTAAATCCGGTGTGTCCTGTTATACAGTTTTAATGCACACCTGCCAGCCAACAAGTATTTTCTATTGCTGTGAGATAATGTTTTATGTTTAATGTTTTAGGGCCAACAAGTCTTTATATTGTTTGGTAGTAAAATCTACAGTATAAGACTACATGTTTTATATGGAAAGCATCATCTACAGAGTACCTAATAACTGTCGAACCACTGTCAAATAAAGTGAAGTATAACGAACAATATTTCCCTCGTACCTCAAAGTCACCTGCACACCAAGCTAAAAAGAAAACATCTGACTGACTGGCTCACTCTCTAACTCAATGAGCGACATAATGACTGACAGACGGACGGACTAACCAGGCAGTGATCCCGCTGCGTATCCGTTGATGGTGTATTTGACGTGATTGTCTGAGGCATGGCCGTTTGGCTCGTACTTGCTCTCTTTCTCATCAAATACCCCAAAGAGGAACACGTACTCCTGGTGGATGCCAATCTGCTTCCCCGACTCATCCAGACTGCCTGCAGAGAGAGAGAATAGGTTAGAAATATAATAATTTACAATTCCTATTCCTACAATTCCATATTACGTGATTTTCCCACCAGCAGAAGTGAAAATGCAGACAGCTTTTACTGCTTACCAGGTTTGCAGACGAGTAAGACACCAATGAGGCCTGAGTTGTAGTCCTCTACGACATTTTGGTGGGAGATATAGGTGTAGGTGAGACAGGTGGGGTCGTCTGGCTGTGGAGCGACTTGTGAGGTCACCTCCCAGTAGTAAACATGTTCACTGTTAGGCTGCACTATGTCATCCTCCTTCTCCTTCTGTGACGTGTTGTCAAAGTAGTTGGCTCCTGTAGAAAAGAACAACGTTCAGTTTTAATTAGAGCAAACATTATATGGACAAATAAAGACTCATGTCTAATTAGTTAAACAGCATTGCCAAGCAGGGGCCTGAGGAGATTATTGACTTTCCTGACAACATTTGTGAGATGACATTCCACTTAAAGCCCAAAATTAATGAAAACTTAATGAAGAGTTTCCTGCAAGCTGTTCTCTAATATTGTATCCTGCTGCACTCTGACTTTTGCATTAAGAGTGAATTAAGGAGTGCTTATTGTTAATTTCCTACATCCACAATGGCACAATGTCCTGTTATTTCACCCTCTATGACAGGACACAGACAGTGAAGGCTTAGCAACTCTTCCTGTTGGACTTCAGTACTGTCTACTTTGATAATCTGCCTGTCCTGGTTAATATTTTAAAAAAAGTCAAACAAGGTTGTTTGTTGTGTTGGCCAATCTTGTGTAACTATTAGAATGAGTAACATCACGAACACCCACGATGACCCTAACAGACAGACTGGTGTCTTCAGGTTGCCACAGCTGTCAGACTCATCTGCAGCTGGGTTGACAAGAACTCACCCTCCGACTGTTTGCCGTAAGCGATGCCATGTGGGTGGATGCTGTGTGATCCTGTGGCCATGTTTCTGAAAGTGACGACGATCGTCTCCCCCTCCTGCGCCCTCAGCGTGGGTCCAAGCAGTCCTGCAGAGAAAGACAGGCGTGAGTTTATTTGGAATCAAGTCAAGTGAAGTCAAGTCAAACTTTATTTATATAGCCTAAAATCACAATTTCACTCAAGGGCCTTGACAATCTGTACAGCATATGACACCCTCTGTCCTTAGACCCTCGATTCGGATCAGTAAAAACTCCCCAAAAAACCCTTTAAAATGTGAAAAATGGAAGAAACCTCAGGAAGGAAAAATAGATGTCACGTGTACAGAACAGACATCAAACAAAATCACAGTATATACAAATCACAATGACAACATTTCAGATACATGTAGATTATTAAACATGTGGAGAATGTGGATCCAGGAGGACACTGAGCAAATCCCACAAGACCTGAATGTTTTGTACCGGGACAAGTAACATAAAGTCCCAGTCCCATACTCATCACTGTCTTTCTGTGTTATGTTTGTGGATTCAACATTGGCCCATTACTGTAATGCAATAAGCATGACACTGTATATATTTAACCTTTCTGGTACTGCTTTAAATTTTTCCCCTTACTTTCCTAATACTTCCAAGAAAGGAGTTAATATGTAATTGTTATTTCTTAGGAACATTCCTGGAGAGCAGAATATACAAATTTAAGGTGAAATGGAGAAAATATTCAGTTGGGACGGTTGTTAGGTATCTACTGACTCATTAACGTTTGTAAGAATAGAAGGAAGTGAAAAAGAACTTACACAAAGTCAGATTTGTTTTTGAGTTATTTTTTAATTCTTTGTAAGAAATTTCCCAACTAAATAAAGGCTTGTAATATCCTTCTTGTGCCTGAAGAACGTTTCCTTTTTTCTGTCTTAGTGAGTCTTTGGGCCACCATGAACCTCCGGGGCAGCTTCAATCCTCCTCAGCATACAATCCACAAGTCTCTCTACCGTAAGCATGAACAGCATTCACCCAATAGATATTCGCTATTAATTATAGTGGCGGAGAGCGCTGCCTGGCAGCTCGCTGCAAAATCTCCCTTAGGTTTTCAGTTGGATTGAGATGTGGTGACTATGAAGGCTGTGATGAGATTCACATCCTTTTCATACTGAACACACAGTATGTGAGTATGTTCAGTGAACCCTCATGCCCTGTTTGGAAGCATCTGCATCTGTATTTTAAAATCTGTATAATTATTCTATTAATTTGTGTTATTTCTATTTACAGACTGAAATAAATCAGCAGGGGCTCACTCAGTAAACACATCTTAATTTCCCTTCTACTTAATACCAATATCAAATCCTTTTGAGGACATTATTAGGAAATAACTGTTTCTATCTGTGTGGAAAGAACATTTAGAGAGCGGATGAGTGTTTCTTAGTAATTAGAACCAGACAGACTAAGTGTTTAGTGTCAACCCTACGCAAGGTTTACCTAACCAGGAGGGATGAGTCTTGGCCTGTCTGAAGTCTTTGTCATACTCCCGAAAGACCACTTTCTTATAGGTGGTACTAAACCTAAGCAATGGGGTGAAGAACACAAAACATGAATCAGCACACAAGAAAAAACACATGCACTGCAAATAAACAAGATATGGACTTTTAGATATGATGGCACAAGTTTCCTTACATGTTGCAACACTAATACGTGTGACCTAGTATGTGTCTAAATGTGTGTGTGTGTGTTAAAGTAATGCTGTTACTATCATAGGATGCAGAACAGGCTGCTTTTACAAAATACAAACAACTTAAATAACAGCTTAGACTTCTTAACTGAATTTAGGCGGACAGAATAAATAAACAATAAATAATAATGACACAAAAAATATGATGAAATCGACAAATATTGAAGGAATCTCATTATGACTTCAAATAAAGTCTTCAATGCCTGCTGCACATCTAATTCTTATAATTTAATATACATAAATATATATAAATCCTCCATCCAGTATCCTACCTGTGTGCGTCATTGCCAGAGTAGTTCCAGTCTATCTCAACAGCAGCGATGTAATAGTGTCTCTCCCTGGGTTGATGCTGGTCTGCTTTGACACGGAGGACGGCCAGAGGAACCAGGACAGGCAGGAGGCACCAAGCTCCAGCCCAGGCACAGAGCCTCATATCTGGGATCAGTCCTCCAGGTGAGACCAGTCTGTTCTGCGAGTGAAGAAGCTGTGATCTGACAGAGAGGTCCGCTCTGTGCTTTATCTGTCACACACACACACACACACACACGTGTTTAAACATTATGTCCCAGGGCAATGAACTGTCTCTCTGCATTTAGTGTTTTTTTTCCTCTTACTTGTAATTGAAACCTCCTGTGTTTGGCTGTGAGTCATCCCTGAGGGGTGTGCTTATTCCCATCATCTCTGAAAAAAAAACACAGTGGGGATGAGTGTTGAAAATGACACTGGAAGTTTCACCGACCGCAGAACGTCACATTAAGACATGCCATAATTCATGAGCAAAACATGACTGTATGTGTAATAGGTGGGGAAACCCTCCCAAACTTGCTTTATTTATATTTAAGGGAAAAACAAATTCTTAAATGTAATAATCTCAGTTTACATCATTTGTGAGCACCTATCTTTAATAATCTCTAATAGTCTTTAATAATAACACAAAAACAACACTACCAATCTGTTTCCAAAACTTTTTTTTCCTTCAGAGCGATTGCTCAATTCAAGCATTACTCTCCTTCAAGAATTTGGATTGCAGAGAACATTGATTTATGCTTTTCTGTCTGAATTATTGCAATTCTCGTTACGTAGGAGTCAGTCGACAGCCTTATCTCACCTGCAGTTCATCCAAAATTCAGCAGAAAGACTCCTAACTGGTACTAAGAAGAGACAATACCTTCCCTGTTACTGGCCTCCCTTCACTGGTTATCAGAGACATGCAGAATATATATAATAATAATATCTTTTGCACTTTATTATTGTATATGTAGTGGATTATTATTGCTGATGCATTAAAGAGTACCTGCGCCCTTGTTGTTATAGGGAGTAAAAACACACTGGCCTTCATGGGTTGAAAGGTATAAGTCTCTTGCATTGTGCTATAGTAGTTTAAAGCATTATTTGGACATAAATTCTGTCTGCAAAGTAACTTGTAACTACAGCTGTGAAATGAATCGAGTGGAGAAAAATGTACAATATTTGTCTCTGAATGTCTGAGAAGAAGCGGAAAGTAGCAAAAAATGGAGATACACAAGTAAAGACAGGTACAGGTCTGAGTCAGTGTAATTAGACTTGCTCATTTGGAAAATAAAAAATAATTATATTTGTCTGATATCACTGTAAACTTGTGGAAATAGAAGAGTGCCCACATGTTAGTGCGCCTGGGGTTCAAAGCACAACATGGACAAAACTATTCAATAAAACACAAGACACCAAAAAACAAACCAAAAACAACAAAAACACAACAACATTTGAGAAACGTGAAGACATTTCAGAAAACCATATTAGAGAACAATTAGAAAACAAGATATAACAGAACACAGTTTACACCACCACAGTCCAGAGAACAAGACTTCAGCAAACACAACCACCTCAACACTGCACCCACCCCCCCCCCACACACACACACACACACACTCACACACACACACACACACACACACACATACACACACACGCACACACACACACGCACACACACACACACACGCACACACACACACGCACACACACACACCCATCCACACACTCACACACACGCACACACACACACACACACACACACACACACACACACACACACACGCACACACACACTCCTGAGCCTGTACGTCACTGTATCCCTGTGTTTCAAAATAAAAGCTCAGCAGAAAAACAACAGCAACTTCCGGTTGGAGCCGCTTCCTTCACTCGGCCTCTGGAGACAGAAAACACGCTCAGCTGGCGGTTCACAGACCTGGACCTCCTCAGGTGGGCCCAGAGTCCGGGTCCGGGTCCTGCAGGTGGATCAGGTGGGGGGGGGGGGGATCACGAGGACCTGCAGAGCGTACAGGATGACGTCAACGCGGCACCTGTGCCAGTGCGCCTGCGCACATTAACCAGGAAGCGCAGCGGCTGGTGGACCCGATGCACAATGATCCAGTTATGTCCTGAAAGAAGGCAGAAAAACAAGTAAGTCTCACTACGACTGTTTCATTTCCACGTCTTCTAAATATATCTGTAGGAATGAATAGAAGAAGACGCGTGTGGCTTTTATCGGAGGTGTTTATTCGCAGGAACATGGCGGCTGTGATGCTCGCTGTGAGCCTTCACACGTCGTGAGCTTGTTTGGGTTAAATTTTTAATTTCTGTGTGTGAGCAGATTAATTCACACCCCAGACAGAAGTGTCGCTTTGTGGTGAATATTGTACGCATATTTACTGTTAGTGACAATTTAGATTAATCTGTCGTTTGTTGTTATTTTGTTGTTGTTGTTGTTGTTGTTGTTGTTGTTATTTTGTTGTTGTTGTTGTTGTTGTTGTTGTACAGGGCAGATAAACAGTAAGAAATATCACCTTTGAGAAGCTGGGACAAGAACTGAGAAGTGAAGTGAGATATGTGTTTAATCGTCTGTCCCTGGTATTATTCCAGCAGAGCTATTATAACCTTCAGGAGGATTTAATGCAGGACTGTTGTATTAAACTGTCGTGTAGGCTGTGGTGTTTTCTTCGTGGATAGAGAAGATGTTCAATGTTCACTGATTATTATTTTTACAGTTAAGTTTAAGTTCTTTATTTGTCATGTGCAGAGCAGTTACAGGGAAAATCTTAAATCTCAGCATCAACGGTGCTGAAACAAAAGATATAAAAAAGAGAAACACGCAAGTAACAGTAAAAAAGCATCAAAGACAAAAGACATAAAACAGCACAGAAGTTAAAATACAGAAATAAGATAATATATATATATATATATATATATATATATATATATATATATATATATAATATAATACAGTGGTAAGAAGGTTGTGCAGTAATGTATGTGCATCCTGAGAACAGGTAACAACAGGATGTTGACAGACAGCTCGTGAACAGGTAGTAAAATAAATACAGTATGTGTACTTTGCAGGTATTGGAGCAGGTGAAGTGTGTTGCAGCTTTTTCAAGAATAAATCAGCAAGGCTGCATAACTGAGGTGTAAATAGTCTGTGATCAGCTCATAGTGTAAAACAGCTTTCAGATTTCAAACCCCACGGCTGTTGTTTTCTGGAGATATTGATTGCTCCTGATTAGCTTTTTCACAGATAAACACTTAAGAGAAATATTCACCGCACATTGAAAATGCATTTTTCCACTCACTTGTTTGTTATTGTTTTCAATGCCCTGTTTTATGCTTGATTTTCAATGATGTTGGATACTGTAACTGAAACTCAGGGGTCCTCAGATACTGAGCACCAGTCTGATACCAGCACTGTGTCTGTGTTTATTTTGTATTACAGCAGGTGTGACTGCATCCAGTTTCGCTTCTAGCCATGGTGTGCTGCCATTCCTGCCCCAGGCTGTGCTCCCGCTCGTCTGCCTACACTCTGGCCCTCGGCCTGGGCTTTGTAACCTTGGGGACCAGTCGCATCCTGCTGCTCAAATTCTCTGCCAATGCTGGTGACTGACCGACAATGAGACAGATATTGCTTTTTGATAAACATGATACGATTTAGCTTCAGTGGAAAAACACGTTTTTTTTTTTGGTTTCAAGTGTTGGCATCTTGTTGACTTCCTCTTTATTTGTTTAATTTGCAGAGAACAAGTATGACTTCCTTCCTGCATCCGTCAATATACTCGCAGAGGCGCTCAAACTGCTCTTCTGTCTGGTTATGTCAGTCAGGGTGATAGTCCGAGGTAAACATTGATGTCACAGCTGTCTCAGTGTGTTTGTGTGATGGTAAGGAATATTTATTCGCTCTTTTTGTCTGTTTCCTCAGAGGGACGATCATGCAGGGACCTGGGCTGTTCCTCCAGCGCTACCTTTCTCACGTCCCTGAAGTGGGCTATCCCTGCTTTCCTCTACTTTCTCGACAACATCATCATCTTCTATGTGATGACGTACCTGCAGCCTGTTAGTTAAGACTCATATATATATCATACGACCACAACCTGAAGGACATAAATTCCAATTATTAAACCCAAATTAACATGCATCTACTCATCTACTGGTAACTCTTTGATAACCAGAGAAAAACATTATCTCATATCATACCAGCATTTACGAAGTGTCCTGCCCAAAGACGCGATGCAGTTATTATGTCCTGCTATCACTCTGCTGTTTTATCTTTAAACCAGCTGTTCTTGTCCCCAGGCCATGGCAGTGTTGTTCTCCAACTTTGTCATCCTGACCACAGCTGTCCTCTTCAGAATTGTCCTAAAGTAAGTGGCTCAGTTGACAACTCTGTAATGTTCAGTTTGTCAATAAGATACTGTGTATATTTTAGTTAGTTTGACTGTAGATGAGAGGTGCTAGTGTGCATCTGTTGATACACTTTATCTCAGTCCCTGTTATTAGGCAGTTGTTTTTCCATCACTTTTGATTTGATGATTAATTATATAAAATTGTTATAAAAAAAATGATTTACTTCACTGTAGGACAATATTATTGAATGTACTGTACTTGTTCCAATGCCATAGTTAAGCAAAGTCACACTTAAATTGAGTAAAATACTCAACATACTAAAATTAATCGTCTTGTGCATAATTTCATACACATTTCTGTGTAATTCTGCATAGTTGATACTTTTGGAAACCAGAGATAAAACTGAAATGTTTCATCTTTTCCATCAGGAGGCGCCTGTCCTGGGTTCAGTGGGCAGCGTTAGTTGTCCTTTTCCTGTCCATCGTTTCCTTGACGACAGGATCGGGGGGCAGCCAGAACGCCATAGCGGTGCCAGGTCTCCACTCAAACCCCCTCTCCACCCCCTCCAACTCCTGCGTGCTGTACACACAGCTGCTGGAGCAGATGAGGAACAGCAGGTAACATGACGAATACACAAATACATTAACACGTGATGAATTAAATACTGAAAAGAGTACGCCACTGATTTAGCATTGCACTCTTACAACATTGTTGGACTGAAGTTGGGCAGCATAAAAGAAAAAAAATATCCAAATCCATGCAGCAGAACCAAAGATATCAACTTTTTTATTCCATTCGCACCTGGCGCCTACATTACCCACAATGCAACAAATTGTGTCATGTTGTCTTATTTTCTGTTGTTCCTATCTTTTCTCCCGCCGTAGTGCCAGTGAATCGTGGGCGTCGTCCCTGCCCGGGCAGGCCTGGCGGGACAGGGTAGTGGGGAAGCTTCGGTCGCTGGGTGTGGGTCACATCCTGCTCCTCCTCCAGTGCTTCATCTCCGCCATGGCCAACATCTACAACGAGAAGATCCTCAAAGAAGGAGACCAGCTCACTGAGAGCATCTTCATCCAGAACAGTAAACTGTGAGAGGCGATTTATGACGGGGAAAATAAACACAAAAGGCAGACTACACACGGCTAAATTCAGTTCTTTAGTTCTAATCTTGGTCCTTTGCTGCATGGTTTTGTAGGTATGCCTTTGGTGTGGTGTTTAATGGTCTGACCCTTGGGCTCGGCAGTGAGGCACGGGGCCTCACCTTGCACTGTGGCCTCCTCCATGGACATAACATCTACTCCCTGGGTCTGGTGCTGGTCACTGGTGAGTTAACAGTGTAACAAGTCTTCATACCTAAAATAAAAATAGCTGATTTGTCAGGCTTATATGAGTGTGTTCTGAGCTGATGTCCCGATGGTTAAGTTTAAGCAACTAAAAACAATTAAAGCAATAGTACAAAATGTTGGGAAATATGTTTATTAGTGAGAGGTAGAAAAGAAGATGAACACTTCTTATATAGATCACATTTGAAAAACTCACACTTTCCTGTCTTCTCCTCAGCTGCCCTGGGTCTATCTGTGGCCTTCATCTTGAAATTCAGAGACAACATGTTCCATGTGCTGACAGGCCAGATCACCACTGTTCTGGTTACTGCCCTCTCCCTCTTCCTCTTCGACTTCCACCCGTCGCTGGACTTCTTCCTTCAGGCTCCCGTGGTCCTGCTGGCCATCTTTATCTACAACGCCAGCCGGCCCAAGGACCCAGAATACAGCCTGCAGCAGGAAAAGCTGCGGGTCATCAACGGAGAAGTGTTCGAGAGGTCCAGAGGGGTAGGGAGCAAACAAGCACCAAAAACCCACAAATCCCTTTACTAGTCACTCGCACAAGCCCACACACTCCCTTTTCTCACACAGCATCACTCAGCCTAACCCCCATGTGAAGCCCCTTCTTCTCCTCCCACACACATACCAGGTTCTCTTTAGGAAACTTGGCTCCCATTACTTCATAATGTGATTTCTTCAATGCAGGAGGAAACCTGATTCCCAGCTATGAAAACAGCATTCAGTCTCATGCTGGTGCCTCATTAAGTCAATTTCAGAATATTGGATTTGGAAAGAGGAAGCTTTTAAACAGAACAGATGTCTGTGGGGGCTTTATGAGGACACTGACCTGGAGTTAGCAGGACTTTGATGTAGTTTCCCTGACCAGTGCCCAACTTAGAAAGTTGGTGTTTGGTGACGATACTAAGATGTTAACGTTAGAAATACCTTTGTGTCTGCAGGTCTGTCCACTGGATTCCACCACGTCTGCGCTCATTCTGATGCGTTCTTTGTGTGTTTTCTTGTCGTAGGACGGCGAGGAGCTGGAGCTCCTGACAAAGCCCAACACAGACAGTGAATCTGACGAGGAGTCTTTGTAGTACTGACTCACGGCTCACCTACGAGACGAGAGATGTTCTTCTTCGCTGCACTGTAGGCAGCATCAGTAGGCAGACAGTCAGTGGGGAGACAGTGGATGACAGTGTTGATGGATTGTGTGAGTTAACTCCGATGGACACTTCATAATAAGTGATAATTAAGGCTATTGTGTATATTTTGAAATGTGCCTGTCTGTGTATAAGTGCTGTCATTTATATGGTGGAAGAAACACCAGTAATGCATCAGTGTTCATGCTGGGAAATAATTGCGACTGTATTTGCCATTAGGGATCATAAAGGGTTTCTTTCATGGATAGTTTACTTCCTCTAATGATTCCTCTTATATGTGGAGCTATTTGACTGCTTGCAAGTGATTTTAGTGAGTGAGTTTAATGACCAGCAGCCACATGCCAGACAGTTTCATGATTGTATAAGGCTTTATACTATTTTAAATTTTTGTCAGTGCAGTGTAAAAGAGTTGTTTATTCAATCTATAGTCAATATTTAAACAATGTGGGGAAGTTAAGCAGCAGGGTCCAGTACAGATGCACAATCTATAGCTTCAAAAATGACCATGTAATCACAAACGAGACATTACCAGAAACTGACACACACACAACAGGACTGTGTTTCCATTACAGTGTACAGGTTCTTCTATGTTTCTGCTCACAGTATTTTTTCTTAAACATGAACAGGAACCATGAGCAGTGACACTTCAGACCAGTTAGCCTGAACTCCTGAAAGAAAAGCACAACAAACTGGCTCTTGGTTCTTAATTGGCCTTGAATATTCTTTTTTTTTTCTCTTTTCTTTTTTGTCACGTGGCCAGTAGTACTTGATGTATTACAACTGTGAAATACTATGAAAGATTCTTGTTTTTGTGCCATAACTTTTGAACATGTATGGTAGTTGAACATGCTGGTTGTTCTGAAATAAACTGCAAGTAAACTGCTAATTTTGTCTTTTATAATATAGCTTTTCTTCAAAAAGGTGAAGGAATGGAATTGGAAGTGTAGAAAGAAAAGAATGATTGGGGATGAAAACAGGAGGAGGATGGACCATGAAGAACAGAAGTTAAAGAGTGCAGAAGGGAAAGTGTTAAACCTCATTGTATTACAACTATGATTTTTTACTGTTTATGTTTTGTGAAATATTAAAACATTAAGTAAAATATGAATACACAAAAGCAGCTACATTATTACACTAAATGAACAATTCTGGATTCTATACACGTTAAGATGAATACAGCATGTTTTCTGTTCAGAAACCCTGGGGGAAAACTGAATTACACACTAAACTTTTGATGATGGATCTACTGAGGTTGAGGTTTAAAGCCATCTTTATTATTCGTTTATTTTATTCCCACTGTAGTACGGCACACATTTTTCTTAACATATGATTGGGTTGTCTTCTTTGTTAAATGGCCAGTAAAACATCCTTCCAAGCAGCAGATTTCTCTTCATCATCTTATTAGGCCACTAGGAGGAGATGTAGCTTAAAAGATTCTTGCATAAGTTTAGACTATGCAGGTGAGTATTGATGCACTGTGCACAGAAAGCAGTTCAAAGACCTTTACTGGTAGTAAACAAATGTTTATTTGTCATATAGCACAACAGAGTATAAATAAGAACACTGTATAGCAACAGAAACTTTACAAAAGGGAAATGATGTGACAGCTTCTTTTCATAAAATAATAACTGCCCCTCAAATGCAACAGATGTCCAATAAATACATATATGTCTTATTTTAGCCCATTATCTACAAAATAAAGGTCTGTGCTGATAACATGAACATGTCAATTTATCCTGGAAGGCAAGTGAAAGAGACAGGTAATATAACAACGTGCAAAACACTCGAAATCGGAAATGACACATCAAAGTGCACAACAGATCCCTGAACCTCCAGGCTCATCTACACGTTTACTGACTAACCAGCTCTGATTAAAGCCCCTTGCAAATTACCATTGCTTGCAGCATACTATGCTATATATATATCAAAGAACTGGATAGGTGGGAGCAACAGTTTTGAGGCTTCCACTAAGTGCTACAAAACATTCAAGGACCTCACTCCATCTGAGCCAAGTGCCTGGTGGAGGATTGGTAGGAAAGATTAAGAAAGGTCACGGGTGAAAGGAAGAGGGGCAAGGGGGGGGGGGGTTAGTAGCCGTAGCCCTGGTGATATCCATCTTGGTAACCGTGTTCGTATCCATGCTGATGGTAGCCGTAGCCTCCATACTCGTCCTCGGGGCAGCGCATACCCAGCGACTGCTGGATGGCCATCTCCTGTCTGCGCAGCTGCATAGAGTCTACCAGGTCATAGATAATAGCCATGGACCACATGGGTGAGGGGTACCAGGACTTCACGTTGCCGTCCTTCCCGACCAGCAGCATGGAGAAGTATTCTGGGCTGATCTGGAAGTAGTTCCTCATGTCCTTCACCAGGGTGCCCGACAGACCTTCACGCTCCACAGTGGCGCTCCCTGGGCCGAGCAGAGATTCAGGTCAGAAATTAAGTATTTAAGATGGATATTTTAGTTTTTACAGCAGAGAGAGTACAGACATGTTTTTCCTTGCAGACTTGTTTGACATTTACTGTATCTCCACATGGTGGGCTCAAATGCCCAAAAGCAGAAACATCAACAACTCCAGTCCACTGGCAGCAGCTCTGGTTTCTACAGTCTTGCATAAGCCTGACTCCTTTTTCTCTTTTTCCCAGTAAAGTTAACATTTTGTTTGATTAGGAGTTCTCTTGAGCAACATCTACCAGGTCATATGAAATGAAAGAAATAATTCATATTTTGATTCTGAGTCCCCCGTTACAGGAGCAGCACATAGGGTTATGCAGCGGTGAGGTTGTAAGGAGAGTGTCATAACAAATCTTTCAGGTTATTCTGGGGATAGGGTGGGATACGGAACAGAAAGTGGACCTTAAAGCTTCAATTCTCTTTACCATATGAGGGCTTACTGATGAGAAGTGGGATACAAAAACACTGGTGTGTGTAGGGGGGTTTCTGGATTGACTGAGATTCTGGTTTTGCATGAGGAGGGAAGATCTGGGACAATGTTTCTGACTTGCATGAGGAAAGACAGTTGTTTGACCTGACCCACACTCCCATTCATCGTTTTAAATGAGAAAGTTCTTACCATTGATAGGATACAGCTCCAAGACTCCGCCCATATCCGGTGGCTCCGTGCCGACCAGCTTCAGGATGGCGATGTGCCTCAGACCTGTGTCACCATGGCAACGGCAACCGCGTTTACAACACACACCAGAGAGAAGCAAATATCTTTCAGTAAAAGTCAGACTTCAAACAAGAACACCGTGTCTGTACATGCTGACCAACTGTTTTTTTTTTTTTTTTAATCTATCAGTCGCTCTGCTTGTCCAAGCTGAATTCACTGTGGCTGTTTATTATTGGAACCATCCAGAGCACTGGTTTTCTAGCTGTAGGGTGGAGAACGTGGTGGTCCGGAGAGTCCTGCCAAAAAGCTGTTTCCTCTGATGCGAGAAAGCCCACATTAAACACAGGAGAACGCAGGCTTTACTTGGTGAGAGCCAAGTGCTGAATACCAGGATCAAACCTCTCAGGCCTTCAGCCCAGTCAGCAGGACGGGCCTTTGTCTGGGGCAGGGAGGGAGGGAACTGCCCCGTGGTGTCAACCCAGCCAAGAGCAACACATGAGGGGGGGAAAAAAGCCCCCACAGACCCTGGGCTGGGCCTGCTGATAAGCAAGACAAGTCACCTGACTCACTCACATGGAAAAACAGTGTACAGACACATACTGACGTCATATTTGGGTACCGCTTTCTAATGAGGCATATTTTATGAGAGACGTACTGTATGAGCTATAACTAATGGCTTTTTTTATGGTTCATAAATCACTAACAAACCATTAATGAAAACACCTTTATGGTTGCTGGCTTGAAAAATACTTTTAGCTGGTGTTGGATGAGCTCTCCAACTGACTGTTTCACCACAGAGCATTATCAAAAAGTAACTCAACACCCCTGCTAAACTTGCTTTGGCCGACCTCCACAGGTTTAGTCTCTCACCTCGCAGCAGTGATGTACAGGTGAGCCCCAGGACCCTGTGACATCACTGTTGGGTGTGGTTACCGGTGCAACAAAGCACACCTCTGACCACACCCAGTCACACTCATCAGTGCTGCAGGATGTGGTCAGAGGTGAACCGGGCTCCAGGGGCAGTGGAAGCCTGTGTTTAAAGACAGTTATTGACGTACTGACATTAACTGCAGATTTGATGGTTTGCTTTAAAGACACAAGAAAGATAAAGCATCATATAAAGGTCATGAGAAACCCACAAGCTCTGTTAAGGACTCACTCAGTCACTGTCTGACTAATAATACGTCAAATACGCAGTTGCAAATATTAATACGTTGTTGCACTGCACTAATAACGTAAAAACTGAGCTAAAAAGACAAAGCAGGTCAGGCAGGTGGAGGGTAAACACCACTCAAAGGTAGTTTTTATAACTTTGCAAACCCAGAAACTGTCCTATAATTTGTGGCGTATTACTGATCTTTAAAGCATTGATGATTATTGATGATTTATTATAAACCCATTGGTTAAAACTCATTACATAGTATGCCTTGTTAGAAAGTGGTCCTGGTATGAACATTTAGTGGACTTGATAGTGCAGCCGCAGAAGAAGTTGAAATTCTTAAAATGTTCCATATACAGTGTTTGTCACATTTATGGCTTTGACTCTTGCACTATCTTAAGCTTTATGAGAGAGGGCTAGGGAAAGAAGTGACGTGGGAGAAATGTCAGAAATCTTGAATTCATATAAACAAGACTGAGACATAAGGCTCAAGTGGGGGAGAGACTCCACATGACAGCATTTATTTGGTTTTACTGAGAAGTGGAGTTCACTGTGGGCTATTTAAACTTTACATTTATCTTGCATAAATCTGTCAGACGCGTCAGGTTGTTGAGATTTGCTAAGTTTAGACAAATGCCTCTTTTTGAGATATTCCGTAATAACATTTAAGTAACTGTGGAAAAGTTGACTAACTGGCAGGCTGAAAAAGGCCGTCGTCGGGGAAGGAAAAGAGCCTGTTAGCTCCAGACAGAACAGAACAGCCCTTTTGCCAGTTCTGCCATCTGGGATCCCTCTGCACATCCCTCTGTGCACGTACACGCAACGCACAAACACACACAGCATGCACACACACACACACACACAAACAGGTGCTGCTAATGTCTGGAGAGCTGCAGTAAACAAAAACACTCCATAATCAACCTCTTCTTGCGATTAACATATTCATAAACTCTCATAGTTTGGCAGGCAGTGACAGGGCACATGTCTGGGTAAAGTTAAGGTCACCATGAAATATCAGGTATTTAGCTGCAGAACACACAGAATAAACATTGACATAAACAGGAAAAACAGATCAGAGATTAGATTTTGCTCAGTTGCAATCACTCCAAATATGCACTCCAAATAGTTACAGGTCAAGTGATAATTCAAGACATAAATGTTTTCTTTTGCAGGCAGGTCTTTCCTTGGAATCTAAGCTTTCTGTTTTTTGTTTCTGTGTTTGTTTCTGGCTGCAGCAACAGGAACTTGTTTGGAGTGCAGAAGGAGTTCACTCAGAACTGACAACCCAGATGAGAAAGTGCTCACGGCACAGGCCACACTGATTGACTGTGCACTTATCAGCAAAAGAAAAAACGGCACCACCATGGCAGAATAAGAGCAAATCAGAAAACACTTAAAAGGTAATTTAAAGGGCGAGTGCACTCAAATGACAAATGACAAATGACACAGGAACATACTGTTTTTTTTTCCAACAGCTCTAGTGGTATCTAGCCAAGTAGATTGTTTCAAATAGTTTTGAGACCCTTTTCTGAGATGTTTGCTTTCACCCCAAAACGATGGAGGTGGATGAAACTCCATCTGTGGCTCCACTGTCCACAGTGAAGTTTATGCGTGTTATTTAAATGTAATTTCTTCTATGCTTAAAACTTAAAGCAGCTGTTATCAGTGTTTGTATATTAACAATGGACCACACGGCTGCTTGTGTCAGAGGTTCCTGATCATACCTCGGGCAGAGGAGGAACAAAACAAGCGCGCCTGCCTGGAAAGGAAACAACCCCCTCAGGTGCAATCACTTCACCTTCGCAGGAGAGGCTTTACAGCACAAATGCTGCTTTTCTTCCTTTGTTCTTTGTTTGAGTCCAGACATGTTGTGTTAGTCCTGTAATTTTATATTTGATTTACTTTTATTGGTCTGTGGCATACAGTTTCTGTGACGATATCTGAATTGCACGTTACTAATTTAGTACTTTCTTTGCAGAGCACACACACACACATAAAGAAATCTACAAAGAAATTAAATAAAAGTGAAAACCACCCACTAGCTCTAGAACCCAGCAACTTGCATGTGAAAGGGGTTTGTCCTCTGTAGTGATGAACCCTCACAGAATTATCACCCAATTCTGCTGTTCCCTTTATAGCATCTTGTAAGTCATTGTTTTGGTTTTTCGGCCCACAATTTTAGTGTTTTGGTCTCTCGTGGTGTTGTTTTCGACCACAATAGACAGCTGTTTTCAGCGAAAAAGCTCTAAAAACCCACTGTACACTGTACTGTGAAACCACTGTGGAGACAGTTAGAGACCAGTTGGTGAACACAGTGGAGCATTTAGCAGCTAAAGAGCTGGATATTTCCTTCAGGAGTTGATGTAGACCAAACCAGAGCTAAGTGAATATTGGACTGTACCAGGAGGCCTTAAACATGACTCCTGATGATAAAAACAGACAGAACAACAGACATATCGCAGACAGACAATGTTGTTGTAATGCTGTTTGGGACTGTGTTGACTCAATTTAAAGGTGGTAATTTTTTACAATATTTTTGAGCATTTTTATGCTTTTAGTTGAAATTAGTTGAAAAATAGTTAAAAGTAAAGAGATGACAAACCAACAAAGTTCCCCTGCCTGACATAAACTTGAGACGTTAGGGTTCATGGTTCACAGCTTGTTACCACTGCCCCCAAGTGGCCCAAAGAAACAGTTATTACAGTTTTAATGAATCTCCAATTGCATTGCGGTAACAGTAGTTTAATGTCTCACCAGTGATCTCAAAACTTTTGCAAATAACATTCCCGACATGGCTAGATTCCACTAAAAGTAAGCAATAAAAGCTTTGTTTTCTTTATTTGGGTGAAGTGACCCTTTAACGTCCCTTTCCTGACCTTAGGAAAGTTAGTTCATTGGTCGCAGGTTAGTTTTCGAGTGACTCACCGAGGTTGCAGGCCTGGCTGGTCAGGGCGTAGAGCTGCTGCTGATAGGCCCACTCCTCGTCGTTGGGGGCGGAGATGATGAACAGGCGACGTCTCCAACGGAACCTGCAATCACCGTAAATTTTAGCCTGGATTTAAGTGGCACTTTGGTGCAGCAGTGAAAGCTCTGTGCTAAGACAAGGAGTTTGTGCTTGTACACTAACATATTCCCATACTATTACTGCCAGAGGGTGACAACCCCGAATTATGGTTAAAAACCTGCCACATCTCAGCACTGATCTGGAGCTGCAATTCAGGTCTCCATGGTAACAAAAGACAGCCTGTCTGGTTTAGTCATCTCCGGAAAATATGTGATTGCAGTGATTCAGCCTTGAGGTATGGCGGGGGTATATGCAACTTTTAATATCTGTTCAACACGCACAAGCAGGCTGCCGCAATCTGCCAAATGTTGCTTATAAACACTATAAATTACGGACCAGATTATTGAGCAAAGCAACAGATGTTTGATGAAAGCGGAAACAGCCTGATGGGACCACCCACAAATTGTGACTACCAACTCCTCAGCACAACAGGGAGATGCAGTTTTTTAGTCCAACAGCTTTATTAAAACCAATTCCAATGAAGTAGAGATATTCACATACAGAATGCCCTTTCAGGTGGTCAGTAGTTGTTTTTACACGTGTGAACAGAAATACTATATGGCCATGCTTTCGTATACTTAGGGGATTTTTTTTTAATGTTCTGGGCAGATTGCAATGGAGCGAAAACATAAAGCTACACCAACAATATTTTAGACAACAGTGTGAAACACCCCATCCAACATCTTTGGGAAGAATTGGACCTTCAATCCATCCTTATCACCCAACAGCAGTGGTCAACCCCTCTAAAGCTCTTGTGGCTGGATGGGAGCAAATTCCTGCAGACAGGTTCCAAAATCTTATGGAAAGCCTTTTCAGAAGAGCAGGCTGTTAAAGCAGCATGATCATACCCATGGTGTAATATCTGACACATACTTTTGGCCATGTAGAGTATTGAAAACCTTTGGAAGCGACTTTACCTGGAGAGGAAGTTCTCCAGCGATCTGGGCTTGTCCTCTTTCTTACAGACGACCCCATCTCTCTTTTGCTGCTCCATCTCTCGGATGCGGGAGGAAAAGGTGTCGACGTAGTCAAACACAGCCTTCATGGCGATGGGAACCTCGTAGGCTTGCTGGCAAAAGAATATCAACAAGAACAAGTCATACTCGCCCAAAGGTTGATTGATTTGATTTGATCGTTGAAGCCGAAGGATGAATAAATCAATATGCCTGTGGAAAAAACAACAATCTGGAAACAACACAGATGCATATGAAAATATAATTCCACGGCTTAAAACAATGGTGAAACTGTTTCCAATGAAGTGATGAAGTGAAGTTTTGGAACACGATAGCAGATGTGGTGTGGCCTTTGCCACATCACAGACATTCCTCGTGATAACTTCTGGGAAGCAGCACAAGGCGTATCGGTGAAACATAACACAGAATCCCATTTCATTTACAAAATGCTCGACAATCTCAAGCACGAAAATGTAACACAGCCGCAGACGCCCTCTCACACCTCCCCCCGGGATCTGCTGAATCTGCCGCGCAGCCCGCTCTCACTCGTTCACGCCTTTCTCCGCTCCCTCCGTCGCTTTCTGTCTCATACCTACACCCACATCCTCGTACGCCCACAGACTACCCCGTCTCTGCCTCTGTCAGCACAGAGGTGAACACTGGCCTCTTTGATGAATCTGTCCAAAAACAGCCTGGTGATTTACCCTGGCAGGTACACGCACATACACAAACACCACACACACACACACACACACACACACACACACACACAGGTGTTGGGCAATGTCATGTTGTGTGAATTAAAACAGTGTTGTAGTGGAGGTGGCGTGTTGGCAGTACAAGGACAGGCCAGTCCACCTTCAAAGAGGAAGAGGAGATGAAAGTGTTGGGCAGACGGGTGGTGAACCTGTAAACAGAGTGAGGACCAACGAATAAAACGTAAAAACAGGCGACTCCTCCCACTTCCCTCACAGTATCCAGAGGGTCGACAAAATGGCCGCCATAGCAGAGGGATACAGGGACAAAGGTCCCGATGCTTACATGCAGTACAAGTTGTCACATCAACACATGATGGACGACAAAGTCAGCCGTAAAAATATCCATAAAACTTTGGGACACAGCTCCAGAGAGCGAGTCCTTACCTTGACTCTCATGTCGGTGTCGGTGAGGACCATGTAGAAGTCATCGTGGGTCATGCTAAACTCTTTCCTCAGCTCTGTGATCAGATCCTGGTTCACCAGGTCCTCCTGACGAAGACCCTTCATAGGTTTGTCATTTTCTGGAGGAAAAAAGAGGCAGTGGTGTGATACAGTTAGACAGTTTACATCTGTTACTTTACACTTTTTGACTGTGAGGGTAAATTAACAGGGGAGTTTGTTTTTTTCTGCTATGCAGCTTATTCAGTAAAACCAGTGAAACCTAAACATAAGAACGTATAAGATATAATAACTTCTGACATCTCAGCTTTTGTTCTGACATTTTGCTCCAAAGAAATGCGAGTGAAAAATGGAAATCTGACAAACTTTTTATTCATGAGACTGCTGATTGTTACATCTGTCAAATAAAAGCTTTTACACAACTGTTAGAAAGCCACATAACTGTCAGATGTAAAATGATGTACAATTGTGAGTTTTCCCATCAAATGAACCACGAGAACACAATGTGAGTGCGCAGCTCTGAAACATTAGGAGTAAAATGTGTTTTCCATTGCTGAGCTCAAAACAATGTTGCTTTGAAAAATGTGTCTGACATGAGCGAAGAGCAGAATGGAAACATGCAGAGGGACTCGGGGACACACTCGACAAAGAGCAGCTTTTATTCACTCAGATCTGTCGGGGTCGGATGCCTTAGAAATATACTGTAGCTGGCGTTTGTACGGGCCAGAGCGAAAGCCTTTAATCACCATTACCTCCATGCATGTGTGCACAAAACACACACTCACACACAGACCACAGAATAATGTTTTTCAGTGGCTGGCTCACCCACTCTATTGCTGTGTAATGTGAATGAGAAATCAAATCAGGAAAACCCCAGCAAGACCGAGCCCAGCAGACACAGACTGTACACACAGAAAAACAGACAACACATGCTGTTGAACTTAAAGCTCAAACAGGGTGAGGTCAGCCTGAACTGAGCGAGGGGCAACACTGAAAGAACCAGTTGTTTGTATACAGTACATGCTCACACACACACACACACACACACACACACACGCGGTGACCAGTAAGTGGAACAAAAGTGTAACCGAGTCCTACCACGGACGGGGGGCGGGTGATGTCACTCTGCACTTTTTCCCAGCATTCCATCTGGATAAAACCTCGTTGTCATGTGGCGTGACAGACCCATAAATTTTTACAAAGTGGGTTTGTGCGTCCTGGCGTTACCGCGCACTAACCGGAACCCCGGGTCTGAGGTGGCTGTGAAATGTCTCAAAATACGAGGGCACGAATGACACAGCACATCTCGTAAAAACAGCAGCGGTTTTGTTCCCTCTGAACAAGTAGCTGTGAGCAGTTTAATAAAAGGGAGATTTTCAAAAACTGTCATAATTGTGTGTGTGTGTGTGGTGAATTAACTGTCTCCAGCTTACACATCAGCTCCAGAGGAGGCAGACTTACTCCCTTCTTTAGGATGATACAGCAGGAAGGCATGTACTCTGACCCCACTTTAACAGCTGCTGAACTCACCTCCCTCCTTATAGGAAGACCCACACACTCTTATGTCATCACTAAAGGTAATAACACAAATAAACACCACGCAGTTACATGCACATCAACGTCAGAGCGCACAAGCCAAGATTACAGGCATCAGAAGTCACCTTGCACTGTGGCTTTGGCAGAGTCCGCATACAGCCCGAGTGTTTGACTCTCTGCTGAAAGCATCCAGTTTGACATCGTGTACGGAAGGTAAAACAAGGACAGGACAGCAGACGTGGCAGGAGACACCTCTAACCCTTATTATGGAGAACATTCACACAATACAGTTCCCCCTGAACCTGCTGTACTGTGGCTTCAATAGCTAAAGTTGCATGTCATGTAGTGAAAATGTGACTGAAAAATGCCAACGTTCACAACTCACTGACTACTACTGAGTCTTAAATCAGAAATAAAATCTGGCAAGAATACAGTTAAACATATTTGGATTTCCACTTTCTAAGAGATCATTTATAATATTTTGAAATTGGGCTTCCATTGACTTATTACATTTATTCTGGATATTTTACAGTGTAGCAAGATGACACTGTTTATTTGAGTATTTAGAAGCAGAGAAGAGCACAGGGGACAAGAATGTGGTAAAGATTACAACTAAGTAAGAAAATGGGTACTGTATCTGGATATTAATTTAAATCCCCCGAAAAATGTGAAATATGCATCTTATTTCTCATATACGTGTATGTATGGAAGTTCCACCACTATCAATAAACATGAGAAAAAGGACGCTGAAAATCAGCTGTGTATGGACATGAAGAACCGTTGTGTGATGTCCTAATATTCATTTATGTAACACTGATATTTCATGATAGGTCAGTTGCTATTTTTACAATATTTTGAAACTTTTTGAGAGTTTCAGTTTAAAATGTGTTAAGTAAGGGCAGCAGAGTGCTCACAAAAACAAACTACAGCTCTCTTCACGGCAAGATTAAAATGTGGAAAACATCCAGTGAGACTTCAGATTCTCATCAACAATTATTCAGAGTAGGTGCATCACTCGGCAACTGCAGGGACCCCTGACAGCCCAGCGGAGGATGCATTTACCCAACCAGATGGCAGCGTTGGGTGGGTTAACGCAGATGTCTGAGAGAACCGCCAATCATCTACGGCTCAGCCTATTTGAGTAACAAACAGAGGCATTTTGAGGGAAGTGGAATGATGCGCTGCATGTGGGCGCTACTCACCCAGCTGGTAGTGGTCAATTTTCATGGTGGAGTTGGTCAGGGAGCCAAAGATGGTGATGATGGAGACCTTCCTGATGGCCATTTCACACACAGACTCCAGGTACTCGTCCCTCTGCTGAACATACATACTGTTCTCCTCACTGGGGGATGTAATCAGCTGGAGTGAGGGAGGGAGGGAGGGAGGAAGGTTAGAGTGTCATGTATATGCAATAAAAAAAAAAAATGCACGCACACATACGCAGTGTGCTGCAGACGTGGTGTTTACATTAACCTGCAGGCGGCGGATGGGGCATATTTTCCCAGCCTGCCCACAGCAACGCTATGCTAAGAATCTATACTGGCTGCAAAACAGAGACACACAGTCTGTTAGCACACAGCTGTGCAGCCTGTCAGAAAGCTGCAGGATGGCCGCTCCGCATACTTTATACCTATTCATATTACACACCACTTCAGTGTGATTAGAGAGCAATCACATTATAGAAAAATAAAAAGGGGGAAACAAGAATAATTTGCTGCCCCAAAGCCCAGAGGTGTTTACCATTTGTTGACTGCTCAACTATAGATTACTTATTCAGATGGCTGATGTAACTTTCCAGTTCTCTGTTTTTGGAAAACAAACTGACTGGAGTTGCAGTTTTACTGTGGATCACCTCCTCCTGTGATGAAGGATGGTGCTGCATCCAGATCACAACTCTTTTTGGCTGAAAACTCAGAAGCCAGTCAAAAGTGGAGGTCAAGACAAAGTTTTTTATGATTGTATATTTAATGGTTTTGCCAGACATTTCTGTTGGATCGCTGCTCTGATCGGCTGGTTTACTTGTCTGGCTCACTGTCTCTTATTGTGAAAAGATAATTTAATGTTAACCACATGCACAGGAAGAGACGCCTGTAGGTGAACATAACGTACAACATTTTTGGGAGAAATATGAAGCTACAGCCAGCAGCCAGTTAGCTTAGCTTAGCAGAATGACTGGAAGCAGGGGGCAGAGAAAGCCTGGTTCTGTCTAAAGGCAACAAAATCCACCTAACAGCAACGCTCAAGCTCACTAATTAACACGTCATATCTCCTTTGTTGGAGGAAAATGCAAGAACTGAGGTGTAAAAACAATATGTTGTGGTTTTTACGGAGGGTTATGTGCTGATATATTTCTTGGCTTCTTCTTCTTGGAGTCTCTGCTGGTTGCTTGGCAGGAAGTGACGTGTTAATTAGTTTGCTTCAAAGGTGCTCGAAGGCAGATTTTGTTCTTCGGACAGAGCCAGGCTGTAGCCTTAAATTAAATGGGCAGATATGAGAGCAGTATCGACCTTTTCATCAAACTCTTTGCCAGAAATGTCCCGAAATGTTGAACTATTCCTTTAAAGCTGGTATGTGTCTGTGCAGTTTATCTGAGCACTAATATCTGCCTGGCTGAAGCCTGCAACCGGAGATTTGCCAGGCGAGAGAGGTACTGAACGTCTTATGTCATGTCATGCTCTCACCAGCAGCCGCCTCCTGCTCTCAAAGTAGTCCAGGAAGGAGGCCAGAGACCCCTTTGGAGGAGGCGTTGGCTTCTTAGTGGGCTTCGGGTAGTCCTCTTTCTCGGTGTACTTTGACAGCTTCTTTCCATTTTTCTTTCCTCCTATCTTCCCTGCCTTTCCTCCTCTCCTCTCTGCCTTCTTGGCAGCCTTGTCGTTCTTTTTCTTCTTCTTGTCGTGCTTATCGTGCTTGCCTTTGACCTTCTTGGTGGGACTGATGTCGGTGAAGGTTTCTGTCTCCTCTGGGTCGCTGGCTGTCGGTTTGCCGGGTTCAAACTTGTCCTCGTACTCATTAGTCAACACCTGCACAGATAAATACATGTTGTTAACTGAGTAACTGTCCACAGCATTTTTATGTTGATACATCTCATTACTGGTTAAACTAACACGACATGGATTTAGTCCATATCCAGTTCACAAGAATGTGACATTTAAAAACCCAGTGTCTCCTGAATCTTTCCTGGCAAAAACAAGTCTCCTTGTACACACAAAAAGTGACGTAACACTAATTCATTTTGGCAATAAGTATAACCAGGAAAAAGCCACACATCTTCAATTTAAAAGACCCATTCCAGAGCCATATAAACTCTAGGACTAAGCAAACTATTATCTAATCAACACGTGCCGAGGCTGAATAGGTGAAGAACAGTCTGACCCCAACAGACACTTCAGGAAAGGACAAATCCTCCCTGGGAAAGTGCATAATGACACCTCAAGTTAGATTTTAGTAGCAGCGTGTTTAAAAAGCATTCAACAGAATGATCATTTTGCATATTTTAGCTGACCTGTATTATCATACACATCTCTAATTCAAGTATAAGTTTAGTATATACAGAGGGAACCCCAAACGCTTTTACCAAACCAAATAAACCGAAACTAGTGTACTGATATGCAGCACCAGACTGAATCACCTTCTCTCCCCCATTCTTCTTCCTGGTGGGTTTGATCTTGGAGGGTTTGTGCGTGGCAGGTACCAGCTTGCGGCTGTGTGGATCTCTGCTGTCCTTGTCGGTGCGGTTATCTCCAGCCGGGGTGGTTTTGGCGGGGTACCTCTCCCGCTCTCTGCGGTTGTAGTAGTTTGGATCAGCAGTGGTCCTGGGGGCTGGGAGCCACAGGGCTGTGGTGTGGGCTCTGGTTGGGCTCTGGGTGGTGGTGGTGGTGGTGGGTCGTTTTGTGGTGGTTCTTCTGGTGGTGGTAGTGGTGGGTTTGGTGGTTGTTGTTGCTCTGGTTGTGGTTGTGGTGGTGGTGGTAGTAGTTGTAGTTGTGGTGGTGGGGGTGGTTGTGGGAGCCGGGGTTGTTGTTGTTGTTGTGGGCTTTCTTGGGATCTTCTTCCAGGGTTTTCTTTCTACTTGTGTATCCACTGCTCCACACACAGAACAACAGAAAATAGATTAAAATATTTTTTTCCAATACTTTCCTATTTTGTAAGCAAGCACCTTAAAACAGTAGATTTAAAATATTACATCAGTCTAATAAAGATGAACTTATATAGTTGTGTTAGTTGTGTTATCAGTGTAGACTTTACTGATACATGATGTCACAGCTAATAAACTTTGTAAGGACTGGGATCATGATTTAAAAAGGGGAGCCTCACCCAAATTTCATAAAAACACATTTTCTCACTTCTCTATCTCACTGATTTCTCACCATGCAGAAAACTTTTTTTAAGATTGTGCAAAAAAAAAAAAAAAAAAAAGAAAGAGCGACAGCAACATTTATTCCCAGGAACAATGTCTCCATAACTCCATGGAATAATCCACAAAACACACTGTCATTGTTTTATTTGGAACTATTTTCTTTGGATGTAATCACCCCTATGCAAACAGCTGGCAGAGACTTCTGTGGATAATGTTGCATAGAAAGAAACAATAGTCTTTCTGGAGAGAGTTGTTGATGTTGAACATTTTTTTTTTTATGTGATTTTTCATTCCCGTGAGATACAAACAAAAGTGCATCACAGCCACTATACTGGAGTTGAGGCAGAAGTCTTAGAGATATGGATAGATACCACTAGAGAGGGAAAATATATATATTTTTTTGTCATTTGTGTGAACTGACCCTTTAAGTAGATGACAACTAAGAACTCCCCTCCTGAGATAAGGTATCTCACCTGTGAGTGTGCCCTCCTCCACCTGCCCCTCCACACCTGCCCCTCTGCACTTC
Organism: Lateolabrax maculatus; assembly: GCA_031216445.1. Lineage (NCBI taxonomy): Eukaryota > Metazoa > Chordata > Actinopteri > Acropomatiformes > Lateolabracidae > Lateolabrax > Lateolabrax maculatus. The sequence goes on along the minus strand of CM062208.1, from coordinate 2,340,832 downwards.
TGGACGAAGCCTTTCTGTCGGAGCTTCTCCAGCTTCCTCATGGGTGACTGGTCGATCACCTCATACATGGCCTCCAGCCTCACGGGGTAGGGGTACCTCTCCTCCACCTGCAGGGTCTTCTTCAGCAGCACCATCCCGAACTTACCTGCAGGTCACAACATCACCGGTCAGAGGCGGACACAAACATTATCTCAAATACAAAGTGTTGTCACAGTGCCCTCAGGACCTAAACCCATCCCGTACCTTTCTCCAGTTTGAGGAAGCTCATGAGTCTGGGGATGAGCGCCGTGTCCAGGGGCTCCTCCATCACCTTCCCCTCTGTGGTGATCCTCCTCACCTTGCCCCCCATCTCTCCCTCCTGATGAAACATGACAATCTGGTGGACGTGTCGCTCGGCGAGCTCGCAGTACACGTCTGGTTTCAGGAGAGACATCATCAGTCGGTAGTAGCCGTCTGAATCATGAGGCGCCGAGATCACCAGGACGCGGTTCTTCCCGGCGAAGCTGGCCAGGAGATTTGGGGACCCGGCGCTGCTGGGCATCCGGGCGACCCTGGCTCTGGCTCCTGGGGTGCCCTGATCCTGCGGCATGTCCGGCCGACGGGGCAAACCAATCTGTCCGGCCGCCCCTCTCCTTGGCACAAGACCCTGACCCCCTGCTCTCTTGGCCTGCACAGACCCCGTCCTTGCGGAAACCGGAACCCCCTCGTCAGCCTGCACATCTTCGTCCTTCCTGGAGCTGTGCACCGAGATTGCCGAACCATACCCGGGGCGCATACGCCCGACGAGGCGCTCCTTGTCCGCTGCGCCCTGCTGGGCACGTCCCAGTCTGGCGCGTCTGTGCAACTGCACCCGCTTGAGGTGAGTCAGTCTGTCGGCTTCGCCTGTCCAGGTTAGAAGATATATCAGAGCTAAACTGAGAACAAAAGCCTTCCGCATGCTGGCGAGATGTCAGATAAAGAACACTCACTGAGGGGAAATACAGATCCAGCGGTGGAGCCGTGATCCAGGCGCGTCTTTACTGCATTTGAGACTGTTAATCAATTAATTCCAGATGAAGACATACAGTGTCGGTACATACTAGTCTGCCTCTGATGTGTTTCAGAGCATGCCTTCTGCTGAGGAAATCAACTTCACTGTCCGCTCGTTTTTTGACAGTCAAGGAGAATAACGAGTTTGTCGCGCGTAAACAGTTCGACTACATCCAGAACTTCATCTCAGCCACACTTCCGTTTTCAAGTATAATCCCCGGAGATCAGGAGTGTGTATCATCTCTGTCATACAAACATCCAAAACTCTGAACAATAATTCCTCAGCCTCCACAGAAAATGAATGAAAGTCTTGCAGCGAAAAGTTTTGGACCACGTCACATCCCCAAAATACACCCAACGCCCACGTTTACACCCCAATAACTTAATTTATCCAATTAATCCTCGGGCATTGTTTATTTCCAACAAACTGTGAGACGATCCTGGGCGCAGGAAGGAGGAACCCGCCGACAAAATTCAAGAAATGTGCACAGTCTGAACCTCGCTGGAAACCTGCGCTGCTCCTTCCCAGGTTCTCCTTGGCACAGCTCAACTTTGGAGGCTTTCCCAGAAATGTCCACACAAACCTCAGCCTCCGGACTCTTGGCGACGCAGTGGCAGGACCTGCCCCGGGACTCTCGGTTGCCAGTTCAGGCTGCAACACCCTTTTTTATTCCAGTGGAAATGCCTGAAAGTTGAAGCTGAAATACGCTGGGATGGTTTTAGGTTTCACTTGAAGCACAACGTATTAAAAGCACATTTCAAAACATGTAAGAAAAGTGAGGCATGTTGCCCCCCTGCTGGCCAGATTGCCTGGAAGAGAAATGACCATAATCAGACTCAGTGTCAAGTTCCTCCTTTAAAGCCAATAGAGAAACGCCCCCAAATCGCATCCCTGTCCCTGATTTTCAACAACTGGACCCCCCCCCCTCCACCTCCAGAAGGCTTGTCCTTATTTTGGTGCAGAGAAAGTGTACAGAAACAGATGATTTAGAGGGAAACACAGTGGTGGTGTATGTTTAAACTTAGAGGCTCACCCAATATACTGCTCTCCTAACTGTTTACAGTGAGAAAGAGCAAAAACTGAATGTTGTCTTTACGTGTTTAGTGCCAAAATAACATAATTGCAATGACTCTTTGCTCTTTTATGACGGCCCAAATCAGGCTCTTTCCATTTCCTCCAAGAAAGTTTCCCAGTTTGACTTGTAATTAAGTCCTAAGTAAAGAAAAGTCGACCACTAAGTCTGAGCCACATCCACTCTAACTGCAAAGGCAAAACACTATACATTACAGTGTGTGCCTCTGCCACTGCATGCTGTATAGCTACGAGTTTATATAGAACAGAACACCTTTTCCCCACATTTCTCTGCCTGTTACAAATGCATTATGTAATGCAATCATATATCACTTGAATTTAAATTTCTCTTGGTTATTTCCAAGTGCTGCAGGTGACTTTTGTCAGTGGTGAGATGCAACAACCGGATTTGAAGCATCTGGAAATAACAGACGATAACAGAAATAGCAAGACACAAGTCTCCCAAAATGCTCTCGACTGTGAACCATCTCCGTCCACTTCCAGTTCAACTGCCTCAACCTGAACACATTTCACAAAAAAAACTGTCAAATCTCTAACAGGAACAAGAGGCTGGTTTGTTTACAGCATCTCACTGGGAATCGACATGAAGTCTGCTGCAGCCTGCTGGGTCGTGCCCAGAAAACAATGGACTCTTCTCACTTCATATCAGAGTCACATGCAGGTTGTCCAGACTGTGAAACTACCACTGAACAGATATTTTCAATGATGAAAGCATCAAAACGGCCTTGAGCGTCTCGTGTTCCTCCTGATGTTCGGCTGATAACAGCAGCTGCAGGGTAGAGGCTGGTTTCTCAAGTGATTCCAGTATATTTGGGTTAAAGTCAACAAGGACTTTAGGACACGGAGGTCGTGCTCCTGCTCGGGCGGCTGAACTTGCCAAAAAGGGCTTGTTTATGTCAGTCTGTCTCTCTGTGGTACCTTACTGTGTCAGCATTACAGAGCACTGATTGCTACATGAGTCCTGTTCTGAAGTCCACAGAGGTCTCTGCAATTTGCTCTGTAATTACCCTCTCTGTGTGCAACATCGCTGTCATCCTCTGCCCACTGCCACAGGCTGTTCACTTCACTCTGAATGAGACCAGAATGCAAATCATTCACAGGACTGCCAGCCGAACCATATATTTTACCTCCATCCGGATGGTTCTTTATTACAGACCTTTAATACGTTCAGACGAACCAGTAAAGTCATGAAAGCGGCGGTCCGCAGTCTCAAGTACACATGCATCATGCACGAGGCAAGCAGATGTACTGGGAACATGTGCTGCATGTGGTGCTCACATGTGCATCTGAAACTGACCCACTGACCCCAACATCCAGCTGATCCAATAAATGATAAGCGTTCATTCATTTTCTGAAGTTTACAACGTGATTTCTTTTACTCAGCAGTAGCACGGCAGTTTAGATGACATCTGTGTCTCTATGGCGGGCCTTTTTCTATCCACCAAGAATGTGTTTGTCATTAACCTGACGACACAACAGAAATGTTCAGTACATGAACTGGGTTTTGAGTAAGTGTCAACGCTGGAAAACGTATACCATGTGTGGTGGAAATGACAAAAAAATTAAAAGTAACTGCAAGACAACTCCAGGAAGATCTTGGTAAACAAACAACAAAGTATTAACTGTTGGGGAAAACAGTTTGTCTCTTTGTTCACTTTAATTGGTAGTAGATTTTTAAAACTTGCTGGATCAGCAGGTTTTTGGTTATTTTCTTCTTTTACTGTTTAAATATTTTAACTTCATGTATAGTAAATTTCATGTGTAGTATGGAACAGGGCTGAGTCCTAAGGAACACATCAGGAAACTTTGTTTCAAAAAGAACATTTTGGCTTTCCTGCACCAACCCTCTTCTGTTCAAATCAGTTCCCAAAGTCTGAGATCCCACACAAAGTTCATCCCCATCTGTGTCTCACATGTTCTGTTCAAAGGCTTTATGGAGAGTGTAATATGTCTGAAACTTCACTGACATCTTGAGTTCTTTCTGAGATTTAGAGCTCAAAATGTCCTGATAATCCTCACATGTCCCATAAAACAGTTAGTGGTGTGTGGCTGATTGGCAGCCTGCTACATCCCTGATTTTGAGATGGTCAGGGTTCAGTGCATTCTGGCCCAAAATGTCTATTCGTCATTAACCTGACACAGTTATAGTTTAGGGACCCACAGGTTTGGTCAACTCCTCTACAAACCAACTCTGGTGGAAACTGTCTCACTCTGCAGAGACATCCCGACCCTGATGGATTTTTGTTGACGCAGCACGTGCAGTCTGGGGCTGCATTCATAAACCCGATGACCTTTGACCTCCGACCTCTCCTTCTGTTTTATCAGCCCGCTGACAGGTTGGTGAGAGGGTACCCCGTCACATGTTGCACACACACACATTTACATGACACATGAGTGCGCACGGACAAATCTCTCTACATACATCTACTCTACATCCTCGCGATGCCAAACGATGGCAATGCAGCAGCGTGGGCCGAAACCATTTATCATCCAAATGCAGATTACTCCCTGTCTCGACTCCCACGTCACTGCAAGCAAATGCAACAACAGGATAAACTGAGAATACCAGGCGGAACATTTATTGACACAGTGTTTCATTCTGGCTAGAAGCAGACCTTTTAGATAGACTGCATCCGTACAAATTCCCCTATCAGGCGTACAGGAAGAACATTTGACCCAAGTATGTTGTAGAAACAAGATGCTGATTACAGAGATCAAGTGTTCTTTAATTGGTATCCGCTGTATTCCTCCCAGTGTGCTCCAGAAGAAGGCTCCTGGACCGTATCCTCCCGCAAAGTCTTTATGTTGGAAGCCCATGAAAGAGAGGACCTGGTTTAGAATTAAAAGGGCAGCGCTCACAGACTGAAATAACCTAATGATTCTCATATGTCCTCATTTAGCGGAGCTCAGCAGGAACATAAAAACAATCCTTTAGGGTTGATCAAGGGGGAAATGTGTTTATATCCCCGAGCTTTTGTCTCCTGCTCAACGCCCTTTTTCTCACCCTCATGCCATTGTTCTCTTCAGGGTTGTGTCCTCTGTTTTAATGTGTACACCACTTTTTTTCCACTTCACTAGACCATGACTTCACATGTAGAAACACAGAGCAGCTGTGAAGGTATGTGGCCGTACATGCGTGTGTGTGTGTGTGTGTGTGTGTGTGTGTGTGTGTGTGTGTGTGTGTGTGTGTTGGTAGGGTGTGGAGCTAAATCCCAACCACAAGTGTTTTGCTGAGACCGGCGACCTCCACTCCTGTTGTGCACACCTTGTACAAACAGCACAAAATGAAAAAAAACCTACTGGGGAGTAAAGGACAGATTTATTGTATTTCTGTTATGTTTTAACCCTTTTCGTTGCACTACAGAGAGAGAGAGAGAGATATGAGGTCGCAAGCCAGGAGAAATACCCAAAACTCTTCACAGGAAAAACAGCAAATGCTGCATTTCAAGTCTTAGATAGCAACAAAATTATTTCTGATTATTCCTGTTATTATGGATACTTAGTGTTTTAATACAGAGATCAGCTAAAGCAAGTAGCATAATCATCAGACTGAATTACCATATGTATTATTTCGAATCGTGTAAAATCATGTGTAAAATACATGGTCTCTGTCTAAGCACTTAAACTAATACACAAACCTTCACATTGTTGCCTCACAGGATTGTTTTTGTGGAAAAGAAGGTCAAAACGCACCTTTCTGACCATTAGAGGACTTTTTAAGGGGTCCAATGTTCCCCTTAAAAAGAAAAAGGTATTAGAATACTGGAAACATGGCATTTAATAAAACATGAAAACACTCCCTGGAAAGAGGAAATGCATGAAATTAACTCTCAGGACCAGTTCTCAGGTACGGGCTCATCACCATTCTGAAAAGCATTCAGTTACATCAGCTGACATGGCAGACAACCCACCTATTGAGACATGTGAATAGATTCTTCAGTTAAGTTTGCTCAGCTAAGTAGCCTGTAAGTGTGTTAACCCACTGGATGCCTATAGGTGCATATTAGGATGATTATGTTCATGTGTAAACCAGGTTTGGACCGATGACCTCCTGGCCATGACTCAATTTCCCCGAGTGCTGCACCGTGAGGCTGAGGCCATTCATCATGCCCATAGGGAGCCTTTCATAGGGCGAAACATCACAGAGGGCCTGTGGTGAAGGAGGACAGACTATGAGTCAATCCCCACATGGGGCTGCCCGGACCAGGGCTTCCCAGCTAATGACCCGAACATGTGCGGCTTTCAAATCATACTTGTTCTATTTGCTCTGTGGAGCATAACAGATATGTTATAGAAATTACTTGTTTAAGGGTGAACCTGAGACTCAAAAGCCAGTGGGGGAGATTAATCTGCACGGATGAGACGGCTGCGGGCTGCAAATGATGGACTGCTCACACTTTAGTTTTGTTTTTTGTGGAATTGTTCCTTATCCGACTCGAGGGTCTAAGCAGTAAAAGGTGCTGTGTGGGGTACAGATTATAAAGCCCTCTGAGGCAAATTTAACATTTGGGACTTTATTTAACTGAACTTCATGTATCTGTACTGTAAGTGTTGGAAGAAGTATTTGGATTCTTAAAAGTAGCAACACAACACAAAAAATACTCAATTAGTAAATTGCATTCAAAATTATACTCAAGTAGAAGTACAGCTAAGTACACTTAAGTATTGTTACCAAATAATCCTTAGTATCAAAAGTAAAAATACTTATCACAGCTGAAGACTTGACGACTTGAGACATGAAGGTAAAAACTTTAACATCTCAAGTTTTCACCTCGAGTATTTTGCTGACCTCCAGGTTTAAGTTCATACAAGTGTACTCCAGGACCTTGTGACATCACTGCTGGGCGTGGTTACAGGTGCAACGGAGCGCACACCTGTCACTGGCAGGTGAGAGGTGAGACAGACTTTCAACCAATCTGGTGTTTAAGGCATCTAAAGGCACAATTTATACCAAAAGATCAATATATTTTTTTATTGTAAGCTATCAGAGACCAAAAAGATTTACATTGTGAACTTTTCTTCAAGGAGTTGAGACTTGTTCTGACAGACCTGACTTTATTATCGTAATAATTCTAATTATTTGATTATTCCTGATCCATTAATGTGTAAGCAGCGGTGATTTGTTAAATCTGGGTGAAGTGGAAATAATTCACTTATAGTTTAATCTATAACGGTGTGTCATAATTCATAAACTGATCAGAGGTTTTGTGTGTAATAATGCCTTTATTTTTACAGCCTTTTTCAAAACACTTTACATACAGTTAATGGCAATAAATGAAACAGTAAAATCAATAAAAACAAGTCTAAAATAGTGAGTTTTAATGTGTTAGCTTTCCTCGTCTTTATTATTGTCAGGACAGCAAACATGGAGGTTAAAGTCGCCTAAAATCAGCCAATCAAGACAAAGGTAGTTCAGTCACCCGACTCACGTGGAATAGATTCTTATGTAAATGTGTATTATGTAAATGTAAATGTGGTGGCTTAAACTTTGACCTCCAAATCAATATCTGAGAGCCCGAGGGAAACCTGAACAGAATAATTCAGCTAAGTGGCGTGTGATGTGGGTGGACTCGCGGCCAGTTGCAAGGAGCCACATCCCCAAACTCAGCGGGACAAAGCACATTCCTGCATTGCATTACTTTTGAATAAAGAAGGGGAAAAGAATGTGGCCTGATTCATCTTGGGTATAGGAGTGATGCACTGAGACCACACTGTATCCCAAATCAATTCCATGTGCAGTTTTGTCACAGGCTGATGGTTTTAGTGCAGTCAAACCCTGGGAATGTGTGAAGGAAGCTGCTGGACAATAACAAGGGGAACTCTGGAGAAAAAGGAACTTTAGCATTGTTTTCAGTTCTTTATTCCATGCAACGGTTACATTACAAAATGAAAATTCCTCTTTTTATTCACCCCTGAAAGGTTTTATTAAAATTATAGTCTGCCTCCAAAGAAAAGTGATTTTAAGATGTTGAAACTTTAATGATTCCCATGTGGAAAGTGAGTCATTCCAGCAGTCAGAAGTACCATCACACGGCAAACAAAATAGAATATAAACATGAATACACACAGAAAGTGGAGTTCAAAAACCCAGACATAGCTATCGGTGTCTACTGAGACGAAAAAAAATGAATGCACAATATGTATGATGGGAAATTGTGCAACAAATATGAAATATATGCAGTATTAAATATGTGCAAATCAGCCACATGTGCTGTTTCTGTACTCAGGAGTCTAACTGTGTTAGTTATACTGCAGCACAGATTGGATAATGACTTGCAGACTTCCATGTTAGGAGAGCACAGAGACTATTAACCTTGAATACAAGCCACATACACACACACACACACACACGTATGTAGTTCAACATTTCTAAATCCAAACGCATATCAAAATAGAAATCCCATGCCTCGCGGAAGGAAATAGCAAATATATAATGGAGCACAGATGAGGATGATAATGAAATCTGGCTACGTTGCAGTTTAAAAAGATCCAGAGACGACAATCAGATCCAGGCTGGACAGCGGATGTTTTTCTTGGATTTTTAAGGGTGATGATGCTTGATAGACATCTTTAATAAGCCTGTAAATGTGTTAGGCCTCTAAGCTTGTTGACTCTTTGGATAATGATAATTCAGGAGGAAATGTCCCTTTCCCTAAATTTGATTTAATAATTCCTCATTGTTTGGATAAATGACTATCACCTAGTTTAAAAGATTAAAATATCTTCATACGTTTCCTCATGAAATTTTGATTTCCAGACAGTTTTCCAGCATCACAATGTGCTCCCATTAACTCCAAAACTCTTCCAATATCTTAAGATTCCTGATTCACAGTAATGACTGCATATGTGGGATGACTCTTGCATTAAATGGGTTTGAGGTTTAAATAAATGTAACTAATCAGACTTTACTTACAGGCGTCGCTTGTAGGATGTAGGTTTTTCTTCTTCTATTAAACCAATCAGTAAGTTATATCAGTATACAGGTGATTGAATCCAAACACTCCAGTACAATAGGTAGTGGAAGTGGCTTTTACATAGACCTCATAGAGACAGACCTTAACTGTCTCTATGAGCAGAGTTGCCAGATTGGTCGGTTTTCCGCCTAAGTGGGCCACTTTATATTTAACTGGGGCAGTGGAAATGGGTTTGGGGGGGGGGGGGGGAGGGGGGGTGATCATTTGGGCTATTTCTGTTCATATGAGTGAAAACTTTTTTTACCATATTATCTAAAAGACTTTTATTTTATTGTATTTTATGACTTCTATTATAAATGTTTCATTATTGTAACTATGGTTTTGAGTTTGCCAAATATTGACAGGAGGCTATAATTCTTTCTTTACATTGTTTTTCTTCAGCCCCAAAAACACACACAAAAAAGCCTTTCCTATGTGAAAATTAAAAATTGGGTTAGTTTAATGCAATATGGCGGGTTCATTTCTCTGTTCGGGCTACTTTTTGTCAGTCCACCCTGGCAACACTGTCCATAACACTGCTGCTGCTGACCATGCTGATAAGCGGCCAAATCAGCAGCCAAACTACAATAACTGACTTCCTGTGGTTTTTAGACCTGCACCCCTTTCTCCAGCCCTCTGCTTCATACCAATAGACACATCATTGGATCATAACATACCACACAACACTATGTCATATAGCTCAGTCAGTTCTGTGCTGGCCTTTGCTCCAAGCCAATAAGGATGGATGAGTAATCTCTCAGTCACTGTCTGTCTGTGCTGTGGGCTTCATAACAACCGGACCATGAATGCCTCTGTTTGAGGAAGAGATTTGTTTTCTGCCCTGAGTGGGAGTAGAGGTAGAAACACTGCGGCGCAGGTCATGGTCAACCAGGCGAAGAGAAAACCTCCCTGAGCAGAGAAGGCTGTGGGTCAGAGGACGACGTCTCACCGAAATAAAGTAAGTGTGAGAGAAATACTGATCTCACAGTGAAAGCAGTATGTTAATGAATATACACACTGTAATGTTCACCAACTCCCACACGCACATGCAAACTCACACATATATAGTTTTGATTTCTGACTTTTAAAGTGAGTTTCAAGTTGATCAAAATCAAAAGTTACTAACCTGTCAATCAACCAATCAGAGACTTGCTTCAATACATTTTAAAGCTGAATTAAGTGAAAAAACGAACCTCTCCTTCTCTTTTAAAGAGTCTATTGCAATGAAAAAGTGTATGGCAGGTCAAAGATAGACCAGGAAGCACTGTAACTTTGCAAAATCAAATAAGAGTTAGTTAATTACTTTATTAGCTTAAGTTTCCCCTTCCGATTGAGTGGTTAAGATGATGTTATTAGATAAGGGGTTTGTCTACAACTTGTGTGATCTTGTGAAATAACTGCTTCCTCTGGACTCAGCAGTTAACATGGTGAGTAAAAAGTTAACCACAATCTGTTGGATAACCACAAAAATAAGAATGACGTTCTTCAAAGAGGACATGGCGGTCAGAAGGAGACCGTCATCTCAAGAGGAACTGACAATAGTTTCTTTTAACTGTGACCACTAACCCTAACCCAGACTATGATCCTCCCCTAACACTTACAAAGTAATTTATGCTCATTTGTTTTTGCCTAAACTGAACCAAACCTTAAGCAGAGTGTTATCTGATCAGAAATCTCTAATGTGTTAAACTTGAGGGCAATTGTAAGCATATTTTGATGTTTAGTTTGGAGCACTTGTTGGTCACAGGGGTTGTCGATCACCATAGGGATTCACAGAAGTCACTTCTCTTGGTTTATTTGAGGTTTTTTTCAATTAGTAAATTGCTAATTAAAGTAATTCTGTCTGTCTTCCCCTCTCGTGTAGAGATTGTTCTAAATAACAGCCTCTCCATTATCTGGAGAAGTCCTTGACTGAGTGAGCATCTCCTGACGCCACAGCTGTTTCTGGCAGCCCCTTGCTCGTCCACCCCTTACACAAAGTCTGAGCTGACCAGTGCTGGCCTCCGTGGGAATAGAAACGGATACGTTTTTCGGTAAAGATTTTAAAAAACTCCAAAAATTCTCTGCACATGACAGCTATCACAACCGCAAACCTCCCTCATGTGGCAGCGTTCAGAGTCTAACGGCTGGGAGGGTGCAGCAGACTGTGCAGATCTGTCTTTGACGGCTACATTACGGTGCATGAATATTCATGCCCACGCATGTTTTTTGACACGCCACTAGATAAACGCTCCTGGGCATGCGTGCTATTTTCATATGCTGTACTAGTGCAAGCAACACATTTGAGCAAACATGAATAAAGAACATAATTTTATACTACTGGAGTTTTCAATCAGCATGTGAAGGGATCGTAATACAGTGTGTGGGTAGGTCTATAGTGTTTGAACAGTGCATTCCACAGTCAGGCTGTAGAATAACATTCCCTTCATGCACAGCTACTGGTACAAATAACTCCAAGTGCCCCATAGGCTAATGATCCAGGCCTATAGACTCACATACACACACTGTACCTGTGCAGGCACATGTTGTATTTGCAGGAGTTCAGCACATTCACTGAGATCACCTGAATCGTTTGGGTCCATTCTGTATACGCAGCCTATAAGGCAGAACGTGCACAACCCCCACAAACCTGACACATTAACGCTGAGTTTGACCATAAATATCATCAGTAGAAGTGTAAAGACACAGTCAGCACGTGATTTAGTGTCCCTGAAAGCTGGAATCTGAGGTGAAACAACATACAGCTGCGGCTATCTCGGGTGTGTCAGTTTCCCCCTGCATGCATGCTGACTTTACACTACGGATGGTGAAAATACACATACTTTGTATAAAACTTCTACACAAGGGGGAAACACATAATGAACAACTTCTCCACTTAACAGCAGGCAAATCTATTCCAGAAAAACTAACCTCCAGTTAGACATTAGATCACATTAACTTATCTGAGGAAGTGGAAGGAGGTATTAACATCCTGTCTGGTGTCCTGAGGCCTGGGCAAATCTGGTGGTCAAGTTTACTTTGGGGAGGATTAAGGATGAGAATGTTTTTTCTCTCCCTAAGCATGGCTGAGGTCCTTCAGCGTCTCCTCTCGCCCCTGTGGCTCACAGCTCTGACCAGCACTGGGCCCCAAAACACCTCTGATGTCTGGAGAAGACTGAATAGGACACTAATATCAGGTTGAAGATCTTATAAAAGATCAGACTCAGGGGCAGACTTTACAGGCTACTGCTCTATCGACGCCACACACAGACGCACCTGTGCAAACACACACACACATACTTTTGAGCACACATGGACTTAAAGAGGTCAGCAGTCAAAACTAAATGTTCAGCCAAGGACCACAGAGAAACTCTACCATGGATCCTGTTAAAAAGCTTTTTTATTACCTGGGACACTGGCAGCAATGCACCCAGTAGTTGGATGCTTTAATATAAGCATTTTCTTTCTTCCCCGAGCAGTAATGATGAGTAAATGTTTGAGAAAATTGCTCCACACTGGGAATTAAATCTTTTTGCTCAACCACAAAAGCAAATTATCTGACTCTTAACTCTTAACTTACCTGACTCTTGGTAAATGTGACCAGAAAAGAAAGGAGAGATCTGTTTTCTATGTGTGTGTTTCTATGTGTGAACGTGTGTTCATAATTATTTTAAATTGTTGTAATACTGAAGGAGAGAACATTGGTTACCTTCCTGTTCCTTCTGTTTGAAACCCTTAAAATTTACTAATGAGATGAGAAACAGCGGTAATTATTAGATAACAATGTTTTTTCTGGGAGAACATAATAAACATGATACACAATGGGAAAGTAAAATATGTAGATAGTCTGTAGATATTTGGTGTCTATGTTCTGGGAACTTGCAGACTTCGCTCAATTCATGACAAAATATTTTGACATGAATCAAATCAAATCATGAATGACAACATATGTGGATCGCACATCTCACTCAAACGTTTTGTATAACCAAGAGTATAACTTAAAGAGTAAAAGCACCAGATTAAAGAGTGAATTAAAACAAAGCTGAAAAGCATTGTTTCACTCCTCTCACTGGAAGTTTAAAGTCTTCAGAGGTCTTGCACGTCTGACACCGTTGCACCCAGCTTTGATGTCATACTGTACTGTACATAGTTAAAAAGGTATATGCATAACTGTTTTACACTCTCTGTCTATTGAAGAAGATACATATAGATACATATATATATATATAAAAGTAAAGCTGGTAAATAATATTATTAAGTATATTAAGTACACAGTAAATTGATGAACAATAAGATGAATCCTGAAAGACACGGAACAAAACACTGTGCAACTTAACTAGATTTTAGTTCTATATATGTAATATTTCAAATAATACATATATGCAACTAAAATCTAGTTAAGTTGCTTTTAAAATCAATTTTAAATCAATCTAGGAAATAAAAAATGATGATGAAACTTTCCATAACAATGATAGCATAACAGAAAGAAAGAAAAAAATAATAAATGCTACATCAACGTCTGCTGGATTTTACGCACTAACTTTACTTAAAATCATGTTTAGCTTCCTTAATAGAGATATATTCATCTTTACCACAAACAGCCCTGTGTGTTACTGTTTTAGTTCTGACCTATATCGAATTATATCTTATTTTAGGAGATTATTAGCTGTAACTAAAGGTGATATTTAATTATATGTTTTTGATGAAAAAACATGCAGAGGTGGTACGTACTTTTTTCAGCCCTGAGTGCTGTCTGTAGGTACTTCAGTCTCCCCAAGCCCCCCAACAACCTGCAGCAACAAGGTAGAGGTGAAACCCAGGGCAGGACACAATGCAGTCCTCATTCTGTGCAAAAAACACACTCCAAAGTTTAACTGAAGCTGATCTGAGCTTCAACAGAGTTGGACAAATCAAATGGGACTGTAACTCTGGAGGATGCCCTCACTCTAAAGAAATGTATACATCTAAAGCAGTAAAACAGGGATGGGATGAATTCTACTTTACTTAGAAACATAAACTGGCATATGGAAAACATAATCCTAATCTGAAACACGTGTTCTTACATTTTTATGTTGACCATTGATCTTTTCAGTCAAATCTGCAAAGTCTTATAGGCAACACAAGATGGATTCATTAAAGAGCTTTCAAAGAAGCCCAGTATCAGATCCTCATGCAAGATATGTGTGAGAGAGAAAAAGAAGAGAGGGGACAGATGAAGAGGAGGGTGTGTTATAACTGAATAATCATCATCAGTTGTTGCACATTCCCAGACTGAGGGCTTGAAAATGATCTTTCATGTCTGATGTCTCTCATTTCAACATAAAGCCATTGTAGCAGGGGTGATGCCATGTGGAGGCTGGTTATTGGTGGAAAGAACCTTGGATGCTGCATACAGAGTTTGGAGCAAAAAAAAAAAGAAAAACAGCCAAGCTAAGCTTTCCCAAGTGTCCCAACTTTAAACACTTTGTCGTGTCTTTGACACTGATACAACAGTCCCATTGTGGAGCAGAGAGGCAGACTGTCTGTGTTGGACTAATGTTGACATTTCACAGAGACAACAGCAGTGCTATTGGTACAGTGACAGCTCCAATGATCACAACGTCTCTTCAGCACAGACTGTACGACTTTCTCACACAATTACACAAATGACTGTGTGAAAAAATATCACCTCGACATCAGCGGAGATCAAAACTGAGCAAGAAATGACCTTGTATGTAACATGTGCATTCATGAGAATACCAAAATGTGATGTAAAGAGCATGTTCAAGTTCACAATCAGTGTGATATATAGTATTATACGGTATATTACTCTAATATTAGTGTTAATTATTAATGGAGGTCTATTATTTAAACTACTTTAAATAGAAGCATGGGTGGCAATCACAGCCAATTATAGAACACTTTTGAGACAGAGGAAGACGACATGCACAATACAACTACTTTGTGCCATGCTTATTTCCAGGCTTCACTGCGATCTAGAAACAAGAAAGTCAAAGGTCTGTGTAAGTAGCTGTCAATCATTTTGAGGTTGCTAAAGCACCATGCTAAGTGATTTCCCCATGCCCTCGAGGTCCCTCTTCTTCCACACTGCAGCAGCCCGAGCTTGAATGACAGGATTGTTGAGGGTGGATTTCACGGAGTGGCACTAGTGAGAGGGTTATTCCCCTTCACAGGCATTTCCTGGCCTTTCATCCCTCTCTCCCAGGCATCCTTCTCTGGAAGAATGCAGACAGGAGCTGATGGTCTGTTGAGATGAAAACGAGCTTGAGACTGAAACACTCAGATAGGAGGGGGTGATGTTTTATATAGTTAAATGGGTGAAACTTTGAGAGAACTGGGATTTATCCTTAGTCACGGGGAGCCAAATGGTGGACCACAAGAAGATAAAGTAAATTTCAGAAGCACCAAAACATCCAAATTGTCTGCAAAGTCTTGGTAAAATGGTTTTAGATGTGGAAGTGGGCTGGAAACATAAATGTCGTGGTACGTTCAGACATATAAACCTCCACAGTTTTGATCGTGAGAGGAATTATTTCAGGAAGGATTTAGAGCATTTAGAAAATGTGTTCACCATAATGAAAATCAATCAGGGTTAAAAATCGCTGCTTCTAAATCAGGTCCAGGGTATTGTAGCTTGTTGAAAACTGCAGTTTTCCACTCAGCTCTGGGTCTCTTTCCAGGGACATCTGTGTCTGACTCAAGTCTTGGTGAAGCAGTGTGCCAGCGCCACAGCTGGTTTGGCAAATGAGAGCCGTTTGTGGACTGACAGATTGAGGAGAGGCGGAGGAAGACTCTGGCTGAGTCTGCTGCTTTCTGCTCCATAAATGGCACAGATGGCCACGATCGCTTGCCGAAACTGAAGCAAGGGACGTACAAAGAGAGTCTCAAGGTCTGAAAGCATTTAGTAACTGATAATGTTGTGCCTGATCTGCTTTCTTTTGATCAAGTCTTAGAAAAGTGGTATTTGCTAACATTTGGAGTGTATGAATAGAGGAACATTTTAGCCCCACTTTGGTCCAGACTGAAATGTTGGATGGCCATGAAATTTAGTACAGATACTTATTGTTCTGAAAGGATGTATCCTAATGACTGTGATCCTCTGCTGTTTCATCTCGCGCCACCATGAGGTTTCACATCAGTGGTTATGAGTGAAATGTCTCAACTATGGGTTGGATTGTCGTGAAACTTGATTCAGACACTCATGCCCCCCTCAGTATGAATTGTAATAACTTAAAGCTATAGTTTGTGACTTTTACATATAAATGAACATCCGTTACATTCAAGCCCTCGCCAAATGAGTTCACACAATGCCTCTCACCGGCAGGTAAATCTCTCTGTATTTTGTATATCGTAGTTTTTAAATCTGGTGTCTGTGGCGACATTCCCCTGCTGGCACATCAGTAGTGATGCGCTTCCCGTCAACCAGCGATGATTGGTTTGCCAGAGCTGAAGGGGCGGAGCAACCGTGGCGACAGAGTAGGCTCCAGCAATAAGGATTATGGTGGAAAAAATTAAAAGTGTCCAAGAAACTTGGCGTTCAGAGGATGGAATTGGACGGCGAGGACACACACGGATAACCATTGGCATACGTTGTAAGCACGCGTCGACAGTGTTTTTATGTAATTACCGACCGACCGACAGAAGGGGGAGACAAAAGTTCAGTACTGCAGGTTTAACTTTTCCACCGTCTTCAGGTCCAAATTTGTTTAATACTTTGGTTTATGACAACATACCTGCAAAAACAACGACATTCCCATCAGCTTCAGGCTGTACTTGTGACATGGTGAACATACCTGCTACACATTAACGTTTAGCTCAAAGCATCGCAGTGCATAAGTACAGCCTCACAGAGCTGCTGCCATGGCTGCAGACTCGTGTTATGCTCTGGAAACTGGAGACAAAATCTTTCACCTTTTCCACCCTGAAGTATGAAGCAGCTTTGCAAAGCATTTGCTTTTTCTATTTGAATGCAGGTTTTGCAACACCCAGGTCTTTAGAGACCATCTAAATATATCTGTCCAGAATCAACAGAACCTGGACTATATGTGTAAAACCTACAAAAACAAGCCTGGACAAGGTACACAGCATATTCACACGTGTGCTGTATGTGTTTAAAACAAACTCACAGCTAAATATAGTACAAGACTATTTCTCCCCATTGTGAGCTGAACCAGGCCCGTGTCCAAAAAGCTCTCGGTACTTTTCCAAAAAGCCCTCCTTGTTTGGAAAGGGGCTGAGGAATTTGGGTGTTCTGTTTGTGTCATAAGAAGAACTTCTGACCCAAAACATCTGAGCCCTGTGCAGAAAATCACACGTTAGAGAAGAAGTAAGTATCTCTTTACCCTGGAGACTTGTCTTTCTTAGTGTTGCCATACAATTTTACAAGAAACTTATCAAAGTAGCCATTATTCTGAACCATCAATTGTCTTCCCACACTTTTTTTCTGTTGAGGTTTTCCTACCCCAGTGATGTCATTATGAATGTGGACGGCTAATGTGAGTAACAGGTTTCCTGCTTCCTATGTTAGAGCAGACATCCTGGAACCTGAGGAATCCCAGGCCCCCAGCTGAGTCGGGCTGAATCAGTCGACAGCCACTTCTCCTCCAGTGTTTCCATTGACGTCACCTTGCATACAGGACTCTCTCGGGGGAGTGAAGTTAACTATCACAGCATCCTGGAGCTATGAAGTGCTACTGCACACTCATGACAGCTACCATTTGTTGTGCTGGAACCCAGCAGTGCGTTACGCATCAGGAGTCTCAGACCTGATGTTGCAACTACGGTATGACTGCCCAAATAATTTCCTTTCTACTAACCGGGGAGGCAAGGCAATTCTGTTTAGGAAATAAGACATAATTAGTAAAACACATGACAGTCCACTCCAACTATCAACACTAAAAAAAATGTGTATTTTATCTAAGATATACATATAATTATCTATTATTTTGAAAAAATGAAAGCATAATCTTGACTTTCATGAAAAGGGTGCATGAAATGAGTTTACTTCAGACAATGATCATTTCATACATTCAGAACTGTTGTGGATTTCCTCTCAGCAGCCTGGAAGGCAGGAACGTTCTGCTCTTGGTGCTGTCAATAATGCGTTTGTTTATCCACATCAGGGACAAACCCTGATTTCTCTTTCCAGCGGGCTCCAGATCTAAAGAGCTAATGTGGTATGGCCCAATGTACACTCTATAAACTCTGATTAAGTTGCTCCGAAATCATAAACAGACGAGGAAAGCAAATGGTGTTTGCTTTTGTCTTAACTGTATTGAGAATGTACTTCAGTTTTTGGGAACTCGTCAGTAATGTTGGCTGATGGTATTTAATTCTTTCATCAGTTCTGGGAATCTTACAGGACAACAGGACACGTCTTACAGGAATATTGTAACATTTTGTATATATATATATATATATATATATATATATATATATATATACATATATTAGATTTTTTGGCATTTTATTGCTTTATTGAAAAAGAAGTAGACAGAGTGGAAATCAGGGACAGAGAGCGAATGGTCACATTGAATATGTGGATCAGCAACGCATGTGGATGTGAGACTGAAAAACTGAAAAATGTGTTTTTTAAACAGTGCTCATGATCTTTCTATAACCTTAACCAAGTAAATAGTTGCCTAAACCAAAACCTTAACCATACCACAAATCAGAAAACATTTATGTGAATCTTTTTGGGGAATTTGTAACAGTTTTGGAAGGCACTGACAGCAACCTGTTTTGTTGTTTCCGTTGGGGAAAATGCTGTTTGACGTGTTTGAAGGAGCCGGTAGCTTACCCATTTGAGCTATTTCTGCAATGAGCATCTTCACCCATTTTTATAACGCTGAACAACACCCAGCTGGCTCCTGGTTGTATTGGGAAGTAAGTAACCAATGTTTTTTTAATGAGGCTAGCTGTTGCACTTTGTTTTCAGTGCTTGTGCAAAGTTTCACGAGATGTTGAAGCACTCCTTTAACCTTTTTCATGTTGCACAATGAGACATAATGGCAGCCTTTCACATTTGCCTACCAGAATATCTGCTCAGCTGTTTGTTTTCTTGAAATAGTTGAGCAAGCATAACACCCACACGCACCTGAACCTCTGCTGAAATGTCAGAGTTTCAGCTCGGCCAAAGACAGGGAGCATCGGGGTTTTTGAAGATTGTTTTCGTTCCGCAGACACAGTCACCACAGGAATGCACCGCTGAGACGCAGAGGTCAGAATGTGCTCAATGTAAAGTTGTGATCCATCGAGGAAAAAAAAAACTACCTTGTGAAGTATAGATGGAGACAGAAATACACACAATTAAACTAAAGTAAACACAAAAGCAGCCACGTTGCTTATATACACTTAAGCGCTACAAATGCATGCATTATTAATAATATACACTGTTGATCCCTGCATGTAAATTTCTTTTCGGGCACTCCCAGCGAGGCAACACATACAGAACACACAGCACTGCATGTACAGTAGACCTGTGTGCACTGTCCATTTTCTGAACAAAATGTCTCAAAATGAGTTTGGTCTGATCTTAGAAACTGCACATTTCAGCGCAAATGTTGCAGACAACTGTTTGTACATACTTGTATGTATTCATATGTGAGTATGTGTCAAAAGGCAGGTGTGTGTAACTGTAAGTAAAGTATGCAACACCACCATCTACGGGCTGCAATTGGCAAACACGTCGTTGCTCCTGTTGGGCTTTGACTCCATGACTGTCGTCATTCCGCCAAAAGTTTCAGTTTTCTGGCAGAGACAAATCCTCCTGTCCATTTGTTACATCCTGTGAGTCGCCTGCCGCCTCTTGGTGATACCAGAGACTCCTGTCATCTGATAGACATCGCCTTTAATAACAGGCAGACACAAGAGGGAGCTATTGGTCCAGTAATTTCTCCTTGACCTAGAGTGACCTGGAGTAAGTAGCTGCAAGGGAGGAGGACCTCCCTAAATCCTAACCTGGGTAATTATCATACAAAGTGTGTCTTTTGAAGATCATTTCCTGATACTCTTTGAGCTGCATTTCCCTGTATTAAATGGTCATTTGCGTGATTGGTGGAGCTCTGTGACTGAGTCTGTTTTCTTAGTTTCTTTGGTTGTGACTGAGCCAGCAAAGCATTTTTAAAACAGCATCATTCTCCACCAATTGTCTGTTTCTTGTTGGTGCATGTTTGCTTTAAGGGCCAGGCAGGTTTTTATTATATAGTCACCTTTGCTCCATGAGATTTTGCACTGTGGAAGAAATAAATTAGTCATGCCTCAAAGATCTGTTATTCAGTCGTTCAGCAATTCAGTGGACTATGGTTTATAATTCTCCGTGTCCTTGAGAGAGCACTTCAGTCTTCTAAAAGTGGAAAGTGTTTGTCAGGTACTAATAAATCAGTAGGAGTAAAATGGATGTGAAAAATACCACATAGAGGTTCTGTGGAATTGCTGGTTCTCAACAATATCTGTATAATAAAGTTATGCCAAAGCAGTTATTTATTTCCTTATTCAGTTTATTTAATTTAATCAGAGGAAGCCTGAAAAAACGGATAATTTCAATCTTTTCAACAAGGTTAAAATGAAGTAAAACACTTTTGACAATCAATTTCTAAAGGATATTTGCATCATCAGCAACATATTCAAATAATCTCCAGACTTGTGGGGTTAGGGTTCCTGGGTGGTCCCAACCCCTGGACTGAGAACTGCTGCTCTTTGACAATCTATTACACAGTTCAGGAGCATTAAATGGAGCTTGTCTTTACCTTATCTGTACCTCTTTAAAGCTGCTTTGACAGGATGAAACGTGATAGATTACATGACCTGATCCCTCTCGGATGTGCTTTGGATAACAGAATTGTGGCTCCTTTTGAACCAATGAAAATCTGTTTCATCTTTAATTGTGAAATTATATATTATATGGAGTTTGGTATTTTAAAGATGTGTGGAAGGCATGGGTGGCAGTGAAGTAACCAAACAGTGACGTTAGAGGAAGAAGGGTAAAATGAATCCATCATGTTTCTGATTTATTTCTTTCAGTCAGTGTCTCTGCTCCCCCTGTACCCCTGCATTCCCCAGCGCTCCCCTTTGTTGCCTCTCCAGCCGCCCTCCACCCCCCTCCCTTCCTGAGGGGCCTGCGGTCAACTTTGACCTGCACAAAGAGCTTGTTAAATGCCTGTGTAATCCCTGTGTCTGTGTTTGCGAGTGTGTTTTTATCCACTGTTTTCTGCGAGCACCATGTCCGTGTGTGCATGTGTGCGTAATCCCCAGGTCAGTCACTCAGGAGACATCTCGTCTCGGCCCATCAGATCAACCTGATCGATCACACAAGCCTAAAGCTTTAACTCACTTACCAACAAGCTCCAAGGCTCATTCAGGCGGATCAATACAAACAAATCTCACCACTCGACGTTTTTCCCTTTTGAAATACGGCCCCCTGGGGGGTTTACAGGAAGGTGAAGAATTATGATATATTCTCTACTCGGTCCCAGTCTCTAGCAGTGCCAACTGTGGCGGCCTCTTTGAATGAAGACAGATGATCCAGAGTGGTCTGACAGTGAGTCACTGACATCCACAGACATGCCTGCGTCTTCCTCTCAACCCTGGTGTTCACCTCAGCATGGAATGCAAAGGAATGCTCTTCGGTTCTCATGGCTAACAACCCAGGATATGAATCAACTCGCCCTCCTTACATTTACACATAAGAGGATGGGGGAAAAGTGTGTGTCTGTGTGCACACTGGTGAACAGAACATTGTTGGGGTGAGAGTCACGATGTGAATGAGGACGGTGTTTATAGTGTAGCAGACATATGTGGTGGAACATTTGAAATAAGCCTGTTTGTGCAGGCCGTGCATGCTTACTGTGCACGTCAGGCAAATACGGCGAGATGTGGGTTTGATTTTGAGATGCTGTTGCAGTTCTTGATAGTGAAGATGTTGTCGGTGGAGGCCGGAGGTGCTGATGGCAATTGTAATTCAGTGACTGCTCTTTTTTTCCCCTTCTTTTTTTTCATAAAATCATTTGAATATATTCAGAGTTTAACACCTATTTCGACTAACGAACAGCACATAAAAAAATCATACTGAAGCGTTGGATGTAGGGCGGGTGTCAGACGGAGATAATTCATCCAAGTGTGAAAACTTTCACTAGAATCATATTGAGATGATATGATCATATCATGTTATCGTTGTCCCAATTAATGATTCCAAGCAGGTTTAGTTACTAAATAAGTAACTAAAGATTTAGCTTTACTGTAGAACATAGTTCATTACTCTCTTATTAACACAGTGATGCATATTTCAGAGCTGTTTTTTCACCCCTTCTTCCAGTCAAACTAACTGTAAAAGTGAGTTTGAGTCATCAACATGGACTCCACTTTCCCTGAATGTTTTGTGGCTGTCATCGGCTTCATGTGAACTCCAGCAGACCCAAAGGTTGTCTCTGTGTCGACGCGAGTGGGTGGTACATTTTGACAAGATTCTCATGGTTCCCATAGGATTTAATGGCCTGACAGACAGAAACTGACAACCTCTAGTTAGCTTACAACAAGATCTGTGTGTTATGTGTTTACCCCAAGGCCTCATACCAAGGTGTGTGTGTGTGTGTGTGTGTGTGTGTGTGTGTGTGTGTGTGTGTGTGTGGCTGTGAGCTGTGGGGGTCTCTGCCAGACTAATGTTATCTAAACTACCCCAACAAGCATTTTGTTTTGAGTGGGCAGGGCCTAGATAAGATCACCTTAGTGAATACATTAGCACCCTTCGGCATCCTTTCTGTTCTCATCGTATAAGGAAGGAATGCAGGGTGGTGCTGTGGGTCTGCTGCCTCTGAGGCTTCCCCTGGCCGAGCCTCAGGGGATAATAACTCATTCCTCCGACGCTGGGCTGCGGCTCTATGCATGGGGCTTTCGGGCGGGCACTTTCGCGGGCCAGTGTGGGCGCTGTTATTCTGACAGATATCTGTTATGCACAAATGGGCTTTCTGCAGAACGGGACGCTCAGACTCCAAACACAATGGCACTCGAAGTTTGCTCAAATACTTCGCACACATCACAGGAGTGCAGGATGAAGCCTTCATGAACTGCAGCCAAGCACCCCGAGTCAAAGGTCAAGCTACTGATTTGCCCCCCCCCACCACCACCACCCTCCCCATTCACACAAAGAGCCCCTCCCCACTCGCCACGCTTCAGAGGGAGAGTGCTGAACATATCATGACCTGACAGCCCCATTCACCACCACAGGCGTAAACACACAAGGTGCACGAGGGATGACCCCCACCCCAATATTTTCTCCATGCTCACTCTCCTGCGTGAAAAGTTGGAACAAATCTTTAAATCTCTCTACCGTCCTTGCCCTTTTTACCTTCTCTCACTCCCCTCATTGTGCCTTTCTTTCCTTCTGTCTTCTCCCCCCTCTTTACCCCCTTGTTTGTCCTTTCCCCTCTCTCCCTGGAGCTGGTGGAATCCCAGCCCCATCCACCTAAGTGTCACTGAAGAATTTTCCATCATTTAAACGGGGGAGAATGCTCCGCTAATATATAACCAATTACACTGGTCACATTTCCTGTGTCTCCTTTGAGCTCTCTGCAGGCTCAAAGTGCCAATCAGGCCTGGAATGCCAGAACATGGCTCTTATTTGCCAGGGGTCAGTGCACCAGTAACCTCACATTCTAAAGGACCATTGTTCCCATGGCCAGAAAACTCGGAGAGGCACACATACACATCCAGGGTGAAAGACACACACACAAACCCTGGCCCCTAGAGGCCCCACATCAAGGGCCCGCTCTGTTTAAACAGCATCCGCCTGCACAGCCACCCGCCATGAAAGGGATTAAACAAGGTGTGTGTGCATGTGTGTGCTTATACGTGTATGTACACTGCAAAAAATGTCAATGTTAATAACTCATTTGATCCAGCGCTGGGTCATAACACTTAAAAACTTGCCGCTAAAATGTCCAGGTTTCATTTTCCTCCAAAACAAATCAGCATGCAAGATTGTGTGGAAGAATTTGTGACTTGCAGGAGAAGTGAAGTTATTGTTTGTTTGTTGCTTACTATAAAGAAAAGTTAAGACAAAGCATACCTTCTGGTTAGTATGTTTTTCTGTGTGTGTGTGTGTGTGTGTGTGTGTGTGTGTGTGTGTGTGTGTGTGTGTGTGTGTGCATGAGTGGGAGACAATAGCAAAGCACAACAGAGCCCGAGTGTTTCGGGCTGATTGCAGATACTCAAACTGTCCTTGCACAAAGCATAGCGACAGAGCAAGGATGCTTTATGGCGCACGGTGCCTTTCAGAGCTTCGACGTTCTGTCTGTTACATTTTACAAACATAAACAAAAGACGACTCCGTGTGAACGAGCTCTTGTCATTGCAGTGTGTGTGTCTGTTGAAAGTTTTAAATACACAACACTCAAAGTGTCTCTATCTCTCACCCTTGCCTTCACCACACATGTATACTGATCATGCCGGCTGTTCCTCCCCTTTGCCGTGCCTCCCTGTATGCAGCTAAATCTGACCTAAATGGTATGCTTTTAACTACAAGTGGCTGCGGTTAATGTACACCGCACGGCCAAAAGTATATGGACGCCAAAATATTACACCCACGTGGTCATTAATATGCAGCTGTAACAGCATCATCTCTTCTGAGAAGACTTTTCACAGTATGTTGGCTGCAGGATTTGCTTTTATTCAGCCACAACTGCATTAGTGAGGTCCAACACTGCTGTTGGGTGATAAGGTCTGACTCAGGGTTTCTGTTATCTGGTAATTACTGTTTTTTCACCTTTTGAAGTCCGACATTTTTAAATCTCTCAGGTCATAATGTCTGAAAATGGAATTGTTTGATTAAGTCGGCAGCAGCACGCCGTAATTAAAATGTTATGAGCCAGATACGCCTGCATGTGTTTTTTGTTTGTTTGCAAATATTTTTTAATCAGTTTTATTGCTTGGTAACTTTATCTCTTACATAGCCTACTGTAGTCTGTAGATGTTAACTTACCTATATTACACTAACTTGGTGAAAAAGTTTAAGTTTCACAGCGTACATTCTGCGACACATCCACTCTGTGAATGTTCAGCATACGTTACGAGTTCAGTGAAGCGGAAATTCTTTGTGTGTACATGTTAGCGTAATATTTATTTATTTAGATATTGTTAAAATAGGGTTCTGCACGTCGTGTTATCAATTTTAAGCTCAATAGACAGATAATATTTGACCGTTTGTCCGTGAAATTGAAATCTTCCAGGACACGTGGAAATGCCCCAGACCAGATGGATACACAGAAATATGTGGTCAGGTGTGTCCACATACTTGTCCGCACCACTTTCTAGTTTGACATAGATACATAAAATAATAGAGAGATAACATAAATAAATAAATTATTCTAAAGTCAAGGTCCACTCCAGAGCTGTCCATCTGGTCTCCATCTTCTAATGCAGACTGTGAGATGCAGTTGAAAGATCAGAAAAAGGTAAGAGTGGATCTTGAGTGAAGATTTATTTTGTCAGATAATTATTTCCAAGATGAAGAATGAACTTTCTATATTAAAATGCTCTCTTGTCTGGTCTGGTCTTTGATTCTGCTGATACTTCTTATCTTTTAGTCGTGTATTTGGTCCTATGAGGATCACTGTGGACTCGCAGCCTCCTACACATGGTGATTCTGTGAACATGGTGCTGGAGCAAATGCAGGAACCTGTGATTGGCTGTGTAGTTTTGTTTGTCTGTTTCAAGAATGATTAGATTCCTTGTGTCTGTTTTTTATGTGTCTCAATACAAGCATGCAAATGCATGCACACACATGCGCACACAGACACATACACACAGTTTCACACAGGTATGCAGTCATGTTAAGAGAAACCTGACCTACCTGACGGATCGAAACTACTCCTACGCTACTCTGTTAACCCCTCAGTGTTCGGCGTGGGAAACAATGCTTTGCCATTACCAGCTAATTCCTGCTCAAATACCTGAGATGGATGGATGGCTGCATGGATACTGGATGGATACGCTGATACTGCTGCCGTGGCCTCGAAAGGAGGAGCACAGAGAGATAGAGGTTCCACATTAGGAAGAAAAGGTGAGGTGTAGAAAAAAGGAGGAAAAGGTTGTAAATACGCCTTTTCTCATTTGTTCCCTCTCCTTTCCTTCCCCTTGCTTGCCTATAAGAGATATCTGGGGCCAAAGGGCAGACAGCCTTTTCAGAGAAACATGATTGCAGCCTTGTTGCGAAAGGCCTTTCATTTAGAAATATGTGACTTTCTGTGAGAGGAGAAAGCTGAAGCATTCCCTCTCCCATCACTGCTTTTCTCTACAACACAAAACCGTGGCAGAGAGAGACCTTGTGCCTCTGAAAAAGCCCTTTCAAGACACTTGTGTTTTCAAGGTCCTGCCTTGAAAGGCAGTGGGTTTATAGACATAAAAATCACCATCCGGATAAAACTGGAGTTTTTCCTTTTCATTTCGAACTGTAACATACTGATATTCTTGTTTTCGTCTTGTATTTATCAAAAGTATCACATACATTTAATTCAGCTAATGAATATATGCAGAGGAGAAGTCAGGATACATCAAATGCGTGTTTCATCAGCTTCCAAAAACCTTTTTAGTTTCACACCAGAATGCTGTGTCATACTTTGGCCTTAACCATGCTCTGCACAGGCTGCTCTGTTATTTTGGCCTCAAGTACTTGGAGGTTATGTAGCTTAGGTCAATACCATCTGCGTGTGACCAGTGTACCGCAGGGTGATGTCACATGGCTTGTGAAAGTCCGCTTTGATGTTAGCAATTAGACGGTCAAACTTTTTGCCGGCCTCAAATCTCAGCCTACTGTTCCCGGCTCAGGGGTTGCTTAGTTACTCCGTGAAAAACATTTGATGTGTTGATCCTTATCAGTGATAAGGTTCCATACAGCAAATGAAAACTGCTTGTGCTTACGTCCCTGCTAAAGTGCATTTCATATCATTTTAGCTGTTAATGAAGAGGCTAGACCGAGTTAAAGGATGAAAAGTTTGTAACAGTATTGCATGTTCTGTGACTAGAAGCTCATTTTAATTATATTTTGTTGTACTGCAGGTTTTATGGGCACATATTTTTCATAATGAAGACATTTTTTAGGGAGAGCTATTTTGCTAATAAGTAAACATCACATTTAAGGGCATTCCACCCAATAAAACCCAGCGCTTCAAACTGCTTCTACACACACACATTTTCCTCATAGCGTGCATTATTTTAAAGCACCATTCGTGGGCTTGTCCACACAGTGCGTGACCTGAAAGTTGTGTGATGTAGGCCAAACTGATAAGGGGAGTAGATGCGAAGGCTGGGAGTGGAGGGGCATTACCGTGCACTGCTTTATCACCTGCGCGGCCTTTGATATAGATTCACTGGTGGCAGATCAAAGCCACCAGCCGACTCCAGGGACCACGCTCGCTACTGTAGGGGGCGGGCGCCGGCGGTGGACTTCAGCCAGAGGCTTGCCCTTCTGCCCCGTCACAGACTTGGAAAGGCTTGTATTACGGTTGGGTAATGATGACTGTAAGTCCCACACGCACAGGGCAAACTGCGGGCGCAGTGTGTGGTGTGAAGATTACTTTATTCACCTTAGTTCCTGCAGTTTCTTGGCGCAGGTGTCTGATATCCATATTTGGGATTTCCCTCGTTTCTAACTGTTTCAAAACCAGGTCGGAGTCCTTCCACTGTCAGGTGAACTCCCCCAGACGCTGGTGGGGTGATTGTCGGTTGGGATTGGGGTTAGAAATAGAATCCTATTCTCTTCTCATTTAGAGTCTATGAGAGCTGCATTGTTGATATCAGCGGGAACCCCCTCAAATAGAACTTAAGACTTTTTCCAGGAAGTCAGTGACAGATTTCATCATAACTCAGGTTTAGCATTCCACCTCTTTAGTGTACGGCTTTCTATACCTGTGAGGCATTGGTTTCAATTACACAGTTTAAGTTATAGGAAGAGTAAGAGGTTCAGTTAGGGGATAATGACTGTTTCCATTCCCCTGACAACCATGATAATCCATTTTAAACCTCAGTGTCATTGTGGGTTTTATGTGGGAGTAATGTCTGCGTGTTTTGAAAAATCTTACAAACACAGTGAATGTGCTATTTCGCACGTGTGTATGTTTTAGGGCATCATACAGGATTTGGTTTATGAGATACAGTAACCAGCTCACCTGTATCAAAAACCTTGTTATGAACCTCGGACACAAAATTACAAACTTTTATTAAGATTTTTAAAATAATATTTTTTTGAGCAAGACAAGCCCAGACTTTTCATACAAGGAAATTCCACTGATTAAAACAAAAACTATAGACTACATTGTTTGGGACTAACCTCCTGCGGTTTAAGCAGAACAGATTACCCTCACAGTGGAGGATTATTCAGATTTAGAACTGCAGCCAACCCAAGCAGCAGCTTCCAAGTCTGAAAGTGAAGCCATGAAGATCTTTAAACCTGCGTTCTCTCTAACAGCCAGCAGGGGGCGACTCCACCAGCTGCCAACAGAAGTCTGATTGTATAGAAGTCAATGAGAAAATGAGCCGACTTCTCATCTGATTTATTACCTCAGTAAACATTTTCCTAATGAGTTTATGGTCTCAGTCGCTAGTTTCAAGTCTTCTTCGGTACAGCAGGATGTTCATTTAGTAAATTACGGTCCTGTTTAGAGGAAAATACATGATAAAGCAGCGTATGCTTTAGGGCGGGGCTACCACTCTGATTGACAAGTCGCTACCACAGCGACTAACAATCAGGATAGAGGCAGCATGAAAGTCCTAACATGATGAACCATTTCCATAAAAGGTTTGCTGGGAAACGCAATGTATTTCTGCTCAAAATGTTCCTACGACCATGTAACGTTTAACGTATAGTTTCCCTGTGCATTACTGCAGAGAGAAAGTCATCTCGCTGTATATTGTTACACACAGGTTCATCACTACCAGCGAACCATTTCTCATACATTGTGATTAGAAAAATATCGATTATAGCTGCTGTAAGTAAAATATAGTATGTAGAACTTCTTCCTGAACTGTAGATAGATAGATAGAAAGCACATGTTCGGTTAGTGGCAGTGCTGTCTGGCATTTGGCCCAGGAGCCTCCTCACTGAAGTCTGTCAGTTACAGAGATGCTCCCTTATATTTCTGCCCCGGCAGTAGGCAGCACAGTGCTGGTGGGAACACGTCGCCGCCAACACAGGACGCCGTCCTCTCTGACGGATCATCATGACACACTGCGGTGACTCACAACATGTGTCTCTGTTTTTGTTCCTCAAGAAGAAGAAGGAGAAGAAGAAGAAAACACACACACACAAAAGGCCTACTGACCATTTTTATAAAAACACCAGCTGTCAAGTGGACGGGCTGCATTTGAGAACACGTGTGTGTGTGTGTGTGTGTGTGTGTGTGTGTGTGTGTGTGTGTGTGTGTGTGTGTGTGGGGCCAGGACGCTGTCATCATCCAGACCACAGTAAATTAAATAGTAGCTGGCGGTCGGAGAGGCGGGACTTGAGGCAGGTCATGGTAAATACCACATGACTCATGTACAGTCGGCCATGTGGATCGAACAGATTTGACGTGTTCAGACCTTTGATGCTTAAATCCTGGCGTCAATAGATAAAAAGCAACAGAAAATACCAGATAATGCCTGACAGCTAATAACATACATACATACTGTAAATGATGAAAACATTTCCCTTGTATCACCGGGGAAATAACAGGATAGACTGTGATTTAGATGGGAGGGATTTGGAGGCAGATACATGTACCTGCTCAGCTGCTGTATCTTGGAAGTTACACCTCTCTGGTATATATAGAATATGAATACATATGAACACTGCAGTCTCACACACAGTAAAATATGAAGATTAATATCATTTCCATGTCTGAGATAAGTCTGAAGTGTGTTTGTAAGATTAGAAGCAAGGGAACAAATGATAGATCCTATCACTTACTCCATCAGCATTGCTATTTAAGTATTTACATTGTATCTTTTGTATTTAACATATAAAAATAGAAACTAGGATAAGCTCTTATCCCAGTTCTGAGAAATCAAAAATTGTTGCTGAATTACTCTGGTGGAAACTGGACATACATATCAACACCATATGCAGGTTTCTGATCAGTGTCTGCCATGTGTTCATCTGTTTCCTTCTCTAGAATCAAGCAGTGGAGGAAAATGGGACTAAAGTAACACTTTTCAGAAAACGTTCATTTTAAAAGAAAACCTCACAGACAGAAGCTAATTTACCTTGTGATCAACAACTCATAAGATGTAAAAATGTGGAACAACTTTGGAATAATTTGACTTTGAATGTTAGTTGCACATTGTTACTTTTGACGTTTTACATGTGGGTCAAAACTAACACAACGGTATGAATTCAAATTGTTTATTTTCTTGTTTTAATAAAAAAAAAAATTCTGACAATTTAAATAAATAAATAATTTCAAACACAGCATGTTCTTTTATCTTAATAAAAAAAGATTAAATACAAATTTCAGTTTCATCAAACGTGAAACAACAACAGTATGAGCAGTATAATTGTTACGCTGTAACAGTTTAAAAATAACATTTAATTTGCTGTATTACTAACATAAACTATCTTTTCAGGGGACAGAAGGAACTGGAGCACAACGATTAATTCACGCTCACGTTCATTACCTGTAGAGGGACCAAACAAACACCTGTTGCTGTTACGACAGTTAAACCTGACGTGCTTCTATCCTGAAACACTCATGCATGGCAAACTAAAGCATGTGATAAAGTACTAAATAATGTGTCAAAGGATCATGACGATGACACATGAAATAATAAACACAACTTTACATTTAAAAAAGAGTGAATTTACTTACCGTGATCCAAGCTTTCCGGGTAAAACTCTGTGAACATGTGAGAAAATCTCAGTGCTACTTTCGTCCCATGTGACTTTCGTACCGGCTTTACCCTACTTTGTCAATAGAAGAAAAAGTGCTGAAATTAAAACACCGGTCTTGCAATACTTCTGCAAATCACTTCTTGCACCTACGGTTAATAAAATTGAGAGGACAAATCCAGCCGAGAGGTAAATGCGGCAGAATCGAGGCAACTGGAATCTAAATTGGGTTCATCTTCAGCTGCTGAGGCAGGTCAGTCGCTGCGGAGTGGTTGGACCTGAAGGCCTGCAGTGAAGCAGATGATCAAAAACCCAGATACTGCTAGAGTCATGCAGGGGGCATGTAAGTCAAACAGTTCTGGAGCTCATGGATGTTTTTCACTCCTTCATTTTGTAGAGACGTTGGCTGTTTCCCCCTGCTTTCATTACATCCTGATTCATGATTTTAACACATAGCGGGATGAGCAGATACCAGCGGAACCTGAGCAAGGGTTATCAGAGGCTTATCAGGTGAACAAAATCAATATCAGGCGAGTTTACAATAACAAAAGAGTTAATCTGATGAAAGTGCAACGGTTTGTGTTGCTACATGAGTATTGTTGCAGTGTGGTTTCCAGCCTCCAGCAGCAGCACTGAGCACACGGCAGCTGAGCAGCTCTCCTGTCTGTGAGTGAGGAAGAAATCTGGCGCCATCTTTTATTGAACATTTGCTGTACTGACTTGATGGAAGTCACCGGTACTCCGTCAAAAGAAGTCACACGTTTGTTGTATTATAGTAGCCTGATGGTGTTTTTTAACAGAGCACAGTGCAATGGTTGGCTACATTTTATTCTGCCTTTTTTGCATGAGAATTGACTTTTACACTTTGAAAAGTCATCATGTCGCCATCTTAGTTGTATGCATTCAGTACAGGGATGGGTGTCGGACGCTCATAGAACTTATTTAGTTATCTGAGGAAACCCGAACGTTTCAGCTTCTTCCTCTTTCTCACCAAAACAGCCTTTTTTGGTGTGTATTTGCACACAGTGGGATCATTATTTACACGGGCCCTTGATCCACATCATGAACTGTTTACAAAGAGGAAAGAAAAGGAAATATAGAATGAATCATGAGGATGTGGTGTGGTGTGTGTTTACAATAGGAGGCAAAGTGTATAAGTGACCCTGTGGATCACATGCACTTAGAAATAATGCAATTTACAATATGCAGTTGCTATTTGTACTTACTTGTTTCCAGCTCCTTAGTGTGTTATTACTGTGAATTGGAATCAACCTGGATAGGTATTGCCACATCAGGTACGCCCACCGACTGAGATGAACCCACCTGCGGAGCTGTGGTTAAAGCTGGTGATTTTTGTGATGGATAACGTCTACATCTGTCTGTTTTCCCCGTCTGTTTCCCTCCATCTATCCCTCCTGCCCTTCCTTCTCCTTCACCGTGTGTGGCTTAAATTACAAAGCTTTCACTCAGAAGTGACTCATGTTGGGAGAATGCACTTCTTTCTCTCTCTCTGTTTTTTTTTCAACTGTCTGATTGCCTCTAAATCACACTCTCACTCCATTTCTTAAAATCTCAATGTAGTCTTTTTTTTTCAGTCCCCAAGGCCATCTCTGTATTGCTCTCCTGCGCTCTTTGTGCTTTTCTTTGACGCGTACAGCTGATGGAAAAAAAAAACACCTCTTTTTCCTGAGGGTCTGAGTCTCACACCTTACTGTACTGTATGTTGCACAGTCCCACAGTACATCCTGACAGACTGTAACAGCACAAACCCTCAGATCCAAGTCCAGAAGGGGACAGCGTTGAGAGACATGAGGGGGGAGGGGGGAGAGAATTGGCAGGGGGATCGGGAGAAAATGGAGGTGAGGGAGATGGACGGACAGGAGACAAGCAGATGGAGAGAAAAAGGAATACAATTAGTCATTGGTTTCAAAGACAGCGTATAATAAAACATTTCCCCCTTAGGTAAACCTGGTGAATGCAAACACGAATTAGCCGCCCACACTTACTCAGTGAATAAGGCTAAAAGAATGGCAGCCCACTCATCGAACACCACACAGCCACTCTCTCCCCCTCTCACTCATTCTCTCTCTCCTCTTTCCGCCGACACATCTTATAATGGGTTTCACCTCCACCACTCAAACACTAGGCTTCAGAGAAAAAAAAAAAAAAACACATATTCATTTGAAAGTAAAATTGAAACATTGTTTAAAAAAGGTCCACGCCTGAGAAGTGACTGTCAGTTTTCAAGATTTTTTTTTTTCTCCCAGCTGCGGGATTCATCGTTAAATAGCAGCACAATGACGAGGGCGTGACAACCTGGTGAAAGGGACTGTCGGTTTTGAATCCGATGAAAAGCATCATGTTTAATGGAGAAACAAGGGGGGGGGGGACAATCCAAAGAAAGTCCCCGAATAAAGAAAAGATG
>CM062208.1:2145000-2305000 GCA_031216445.1 Lateolabrax maculatus | reverse complement strand
CACATCTGTCTCCTTCTCTTATTCATTTCACCCTCTCTTCCTTCCCTCACCTCGTCCAAGTTGCTGCCTGGTAAAAGACAAGCGGCAGAGGCAGCAGAGGAGAGAAAATATGCAGCAGAAGATGAACGCCTGGCTCTGCACAAAAAATGTGGCGATCCACACACCAACCACCAAGATCACCACCAGGATCATGAGCAGAGAAAATGAATAAACCTTTTAGCATTTGATATTTCCACATCCCAAACAGCCTCACCTTTGGGAGGAATAAATCCTGGTACAACTTGCTGACCAAGCAAACAAACACAAACACACACACACACACACACACACACACACACACACAGAGGTCTTCTAATGCACACCTGAAGCCTCTGTCAAATGCTGGAGTCCCCAGCTGTGTCTGTGATAACAGTTAATAACTTCACAAGTAGAAATAAAAAGACACATTTTTAAAACCCAAAGCTCACGAATTTGCAGGAACAGACGCGTCATGAATAAGTGGGTCAGGCTCATTCCTTTCATCTTGTCCCGTTACCAACTCGCTCTGTCCACATCTCATCCCATCCCAAACCTTGACAAATCATCCGGCGTGGCCATTACTCACACCGGCTCGGCTCCAAGAAATCAGCAGCTGACAGTATAATACACTAAATAACCACTCCCCTCCCCCCGCTGGTGCCCCCCCTCATGTAGAGGATTATTATGGGAGGTGTGCGGGGGTGGAGGGCTAGGTGACAGAGGTAGGTGAAATGAACTCAGGAGACCTTTGGCTAAGCGCTAGAGGAAGAGCTGTCAGTGCAGAAGTCCTGGTAATTGACGATCTACAGCGTTCCTGCTGTTCATATATCTCTCCCCTGCATACTAACGCAACGCTGCTCGGCCCAGCCACCTACGCAGTCATAAGGCCGCCGTGTATCGGAGGACTGGAGCTCACCAATCCACTGTTCTCCGGCTTTAAAAGAGCATTTCTTCACAGCTTCTCTGAGGCTTCAATTTTACTTTTCCCTTTACATGTTTTGTCAGGAGCCTGAGGCTTCTGTGACCTCTTTTCCATGTTCGATATAATACATAGGAGAAACTCAAGGCTGCCTGTGCACACACACATATGATTCTAAATGATTGTTGGTGGTGTTGGGTAGTGTCAGTGCTGTGTGGTGGTGTGCAGATCGGATGCATTAAGTGTGGAAGCTGAGAGAAGCTGTGAGATCTGTGAGAGTTTTGGCAGCACAAATGAGGCAGAAATGTGCCTCCATTATTGCACAACACATCATTGACTTCGCATCTCTCTCCATGGGGCGATGCATGTCTCTCTCCGTCGCTCTGATCTCGCCGGCATTCATAAACTGCTTTTTGAAGCATCCACTGCCACACACACAGACACACATTTGTATGATTAATTATGGGTTTGTGTGCTGTATATTCCCCCACAAGCCACAGGACGGAGACATAAAGGTGTCGTAATGTAAACATGTTGACAGATAATTTCACTCTTTTAATGAGACACAGGTACAGCGCATGCCTCGTGGTTTTAGGAAGGCACATGTTGAAACCTCTCCACCTTTGTCTACTTTATTATTAACTCTAGGATACACCTTAAGGTATTTAACTATTTTAAATATGATGGATTTTATGACCTTACTTGTCCTTTTACCACTGAAAGAAATAAAGACACCCATGTCTTGGGATTATGTTGGTACTGTAATTCCCACAGTAAGTAAAACCAGCAGTTTTACTTGCCGTCACTGGATAATGTACATCCCTTAATGTAATGCACAGAATGTTATGTATCTGTGTGCCAATATACTTGCCTGTTTTTAGTTTAGAGCATTTGTATGGGATCTGAATATGTTAATTTTCACAGTCAGCAGTCTTCTGTCAGATGCTTGATGCTTTACTTTGAGACTCTTGCCAGTTATCAAGGGAATCGTTGATGTGCACAGCTGAACGTGAAGGTGACGGACGTTTTCATTTCATGTGTCCCCCTGCCAATATTTTAGCATACATGACATTACTGATCGCAGGCTGCTATCATTTATTAGAAACTGAGAAAAGATGATATGCAGTTTAAGCCCTATTTGCAGTATAACTCCCATGATCTGTAATAATTGCAGAGGTCATCTGTACTCAGTGAATCTACACCCTGCAAGACAAATGATCTACTGTGTTCCTCAAAGGACAAAGGTCATGTCATTAGGTTCATCAATGTTTACTTTCAGTACTGATTAATCTGTGCATTATTTTCCTGATTAATAAGTGAATCAGTCAACAAAACCTCTGAAACTAATGAAAAATGCTTATCACAAAAGCCTAGAACACAAGACGATGTCTCCAAATGTCTCTTTTTGTCCGACCAACAGTCCAAAACCAAAAGATATTCTGTTAATAGATTAAAAAAAAACACATAGATGTAGATTGTCATCTACAATTAATTGTAATTATATTAAAGAAAAGGATTAATGTCTGCAGTCCAGCATTTAAATCTCCATTTAGAGGTTTGCTAGAGAAATCTCACCTCATTAGATTCCGTCAAACTAAACGCAGACAGTGAACAGCGTCTCACTGAGTCTCTGCTCTGCAGCGACGAGCCCAGGTAGCTGTGGTGATGCTCGGTGAACAGTAACGAGCCAGAGTTTAACTGCACTTACTGAAGAGAGTCGGTTATATTACTGCAGAGCAGAGGGACGTGGACAATGTGTGAACAAATAGTTCACTAATGAAAACCAGACTAAAACTAATGAACATCAAAGTGTAGCTAAAACTAATGAACATTTTCATCCAAACACTAAAAGTAAATCAAAATCAGGTACCAAAATTAACACAACTGACACAAACTAGTGTGATGCATTAACTCTGATACAGATCAGTGGTTGAGCTTTTTAACCTTACAAACATTGCTTATACATTTTGTTTTGTACTTTGTGCATTCTAACAAAGCAGCTCAAAGAAGCAACAGACTGATCTTATCCAGGATCCAATACTGAAAATAACAGTTAACTGTTAAATTCCACCTCCACCGATCAGTGCATGCACGATGACTCAACCTTTCTGGAAATATAAATCCCATCCAAACAGTGTAAATTTGGTTTGAATCAGTGTTGATGTTTTATTTTGTTTCCCACAAAATAATTTAAAAAATAATATTTTTTGTATTTTAGCACTTTTATTTATTTTAATTAAATCTTTGGATGTGCATTTAGGAAGCTCATCTAGCGTGTTCATCAAGCATGGAGGGATCCCAGCATGGAGACCCATTTAGAGGGGTAAATAAAATCCATCAAAAAACAGAGAGAAACCTCAAACACATGGAGGACATGATGGCAGCTGCTCCTTGTGCTGTGCTACTTCTTGCTTGTGATGTGTTGGGTTTCAGTCATCTCTTAACATAATCAGAGGGATTTCATCAGTTAATGTGAGTCTTTGTAGCATTTTGTACTAACTGGAAATAATGCAAGACTTACGCAAATGGATGGAGATCAAGCTGTGACTTCAGACCACTAACCCCCTACTCAGTTATAATTCTGAAAACATCAAAAATATCCAGTAAAAATTGTATTTCCTACATTTCAATTGAATCAACTGAACATTCACCAGGTGTGATTGTAGTGTCTATGTTGCATGCTAAATATATTACTTTTTAATTTACTTTTGAGAGTCCTTGTTATTACATTTAGTCTCAATCATTCCTTCTTTTCTCCTCCCTTCTAAAAGGCTTTGTGGCACTTTGCCTGCCTAGTTCCCGTTGTCACTGTAGACCTGCTGATAGTCAACACAACGTACAGTTTGAGCCTGAATGGATCGATCCCCCACCCACACCTCTTTCCTACTCCATTGCAACACAAGCCATGCCCAGGAAGTGCACCAGCCACTGCTGATATCAAAGTATTTACATATTTGAAACAGATTTCACATATGCAACAGGTTCCGGTTTAGTATTTGTGATGGTTTGTTTCCGTTTGTTGCACATATTTATGATGGGAAAAGACAGGAGACTTTGTCTTGTTTATTTTCTGCAACGTAAATGATAAATTGGCTAATGATCAATGTATGCAAACTACTCATCATTCCTGTCAGCATTCGGCTTTGATGACTGGGGCAGGATGACCTGTGGAAATTAGTCTTTAAAGAGACGTTTTCTGTCACTGTTCATTCAAGGGCGACAGCACTTGAGCGGCACTGCTAGGTGTGATTACTGCAGAGCTGAATAGGAGATGGAGAATAAAACAAAAGATTCGCAAATACATGCTACTGGAGGCTCTGTCAAAAAGCTACTGCACACTCCTACACAGTGCCGCCCACACACACTAACACACACACAGCCGCTACACACTAATGCGTATGCACACATTCAGATGGTGGCACACAAAGAGAGATAGTTAGACGCACACACGCACAAACACACACATACTCATAACACACAAACCAGCACATGCACGAGCACATAGAGAAATACAATAGCCCAGAGGCTTCTTTTGAAAATCAGACGTTTTTTTTTTCTTCCCTATCCTTCTCTTCAGTAGAACCATATGGGGAATGGGAAGAGAAAAAGTGCAGCAGAGGTGCAGGTTATCTTCATATTTATTCATCAGGGTTCATCTCTGTCCCTGCAGACAGCGCTGCATGAGAACATCAGATGGTGGGTAGAATCTGCCTGCTATTCTCAGCAACAGGCTTCTCTCAGAGCCGGAGGTACTGAGGTCCCAGAGGCTGCTTCAGGTCTGTGGTGAAATAACCCTTTCCCTGAGACCGGAAAAACACATCCAAAAGGAAGTGGGAGCCGCGAGGGATTTGTAGAGAGAGCAGGAGTGGATCATATCATGTACATCACAGAGCAGAAACATTTAGCACTGTAGGTGTTTGTCCTCTAACGTTTGGGAGGATATAGATGAGTGATCTGATTTTAGATCTGCCTCTTCTCTGAACAACTTCTCCTCCATTCACCCCTCCGTTTCATATTCGCCATCCCAAACTCAGAAATCCTATATCATATATACTTTATTTTATTTGCACGTGCTTGTGGGAATTAACATACGCATCCTGTAAATGTGTGTGGGGAGTTTATTGCCCAACTACACACATGCATGCAAAGGATACGTGTGTGTGTGTGTGTGTGTGTGTTTGTGTGGGACTGAGGAGCAGAGGGTAAGGTGAAGTCTGCGTTAGCCAGGCTGAGTGGATGGATGGAGAACATCCGCGTTAGTCGTGACTGCTCAGGCATCTGTAGGAGGATCTGACTAGCACTCGCTACTCCATTATATAACACACTGGAGCACACTGAGCACTGATTATAAGGCCACAGGTCAACTCTCTCAACACCTCTGCATAATGTGTGTGTATGTGTGTGTGAGTTTGCGAGATTTAAGATTACACGATTTTAGTGTGGGCGTGGTTAGTTTATAAGCAAACAACCGTCACATGTATGGAGTGGATGTATGCGTGTGCGTACTGACCCACAAAACAACCGGAATCAAGACGATTAAAAAGCGAATGTGATTACCTCATTTTCAAGAAATGCACTTTTCTTTCCTCAACATCTGATGCACAAAATCTCCCAGGACCAACTGTGGTACACACAGCGTGCACTACCCTCCACAACTGTCATATCTCAGTTTCTAGAGGGGCGGTTGAAAGTATAGATTATATACATTAATACAATTCCATTTCTAAGGGCCAATTGGAGCTGTTGGCTACGTGACGTCCGCTTGGAGACGCCCTTGACTTGACCTTGGTGAATGTGTCCATCAAATTTAGTTGCGTTAGTATTTTCGTAGCGAACATTAACGTGCATTGTTACTCTTGTCATGTTTGGAGGCTGCAGTGCAGCACTTTATTCGCTCAGGCTGAAGAGAATCACCCGAGCACTGTAATGAAGTATATAAAATATATATAAATACATTTAAGTTTGCTCCACAATGCAATAAAACATATTTGATTATCAAAACAAGAGTTTTCTCATCTTATTGTAATCTCAAAATGCTCCATAATGCTTAATTTGATTATTAAAATCACTCAAATGTTCTTACCAGATTTCAGACATGTAATGAAATACAATACTGATGGTTCAACTCCCTGTTGTGCTTATTAATTAAAATGCAATGACTGCAGATAAAGTGAATCCTTACATATAAGGATGTGCATCAGTTCATTATGGATTTACTAAAATGTTTCATCATTTAGGAACTTCAAAATAAAGTGACTCCACTCCAGGGTTATTATAGTTAATGGTAATTAAGACCAAGACTAAAACTAGCAGCATCATTATACTTGAAAAACTAAAACTAACAATAAAACTAAATAAAAACTAAACTAAAACTTGTCAATTTCTCAAAATAAAAAGAAAACTTACGCACTCTTAGAACTAATTAAAACTAAACTGAAATCAAAAACCAAAATTAAAGACTAAATAAAAATAAAAACTAATGAAAGTTATATTATATTAATTATGTTCCACTTAACAAAAGTTGCACTGTAGGTTGTCCAACGGGCATCAAACCCAAAGTTTCAGTCTTCCTTCAGAAAAGCTTAGTTCTTATAGAAGAAAAACTCTATTTTTCTCACAAACACCTGAATGATTTGGATATTTGCGGGAGACATGAGTCAAAAGACTGTATAAAAGAAGTGGACGTGGACTGCTGGCTGTTAGAGGTTAAAGGCACTTTGGCATTGGCTTTAGCTTTCAGACTCAGAGGTTGCTGCTTGGTCACATTTGATCACCATGCAAGATGGTCGCCTAACTTAAAACAGACCCGCCTAGTTACCCATGGGGCTACGCCAGCATTACCAGCTTCTCTCTGTTAGAGGATGAGACTTTGCAGTATCTTTGTACGTTTCTATGTTTTCTGGAACAGGAACGAGTGTCGAGTGCCGCAAGGGAGAAATACAGAAACAAGGAGGATGTAATCTGGGAAGGTTGTAAACTGTCATTTGACTAAGAAGATGGCGGCTGAATTATATAGAGCTGCATTTCAGCTGCAGTGTACATGGAGGAGGACAGACTGAGGCTTGCAGGTCATCGAGAGGCAATGGACTTTCTCAACAAAGAGGACAAGGAGGACCGAGAGACTCACCAGATACTACAGTACTTGAGCTCTAATCCACAAAGACTGACAACCTTGCCAGGAGACCAGTACTGTACATCAGGATCTTGATATATATTCAATTTTATAACAAAGCAACTGTTCAGTGGAACAGACAATGCTCTGAACGCAGTGACACGAATAGGCTGGGATTCGCAGTGATGTGACCTTGTGTGAGGGACAAGACTCTGAAGGGGTTTTTGTTCTATACAAGATTTGTATCTGTTATTGGTTTTGGAGAAGGAGAGTCGGGATGCATATCTTTCTCTTTTCCATTTTCCTTCATTATTTCCCTCCCTCTGTGTGGACTGCCACCTCAATATGACTCATGTAAAATATATATATGTTAAATTATGGCAAGCTGTGTAACAATCAGGGGTGGAAGTAACAAATTACATTTACTCTCGTTACTATAGAAAGTTGTTTTTTGTGTACTTTAATTACTTACCTTTTTGAGTATTCAAAAAAATCTGTAATTTTACTTTTGCTTTACTTTTGCTTTAATCACGAGTATTTTACACAGCTTAATTTCAAGTTGTATCTGTTACAGAGTCAAAACTAAAGTTACATGAAAAAGTCCTGAAAACGTTTGTGAGAAAAAAACAAAAGACAGATGTTAAATCATAGTTAAAACAAAGGTCCCATCTACCTCAATTAATCACTGATGTAATGCACAACCTGGACTGTTGAGGCGGTGCACCAGACTCACAAAATGCCGTTCAGACAGGCGAGTACGTCAACACTGAACAGAGACGAATCAACAAATACTGCGTCGCCTAGAAACGTAGCGTTGTGTGCACGCTACCCACTGTGTAAAAACTATATTGTTCATACATCTCTGTTGGTTTCCTTGGTGATGATTTAATCTGCTGTTAAAGTGGCAGTTATTTAATGTTTGTAGCTTAATAAAGCTTGTTGCACCCGTCCATAGCATCTGTAGACTTTTCATTTATTGTATCTGGGTTTTGTCTCTTTTCTGGTTAAGGCTGCACTGAGGAAGGACATGATATATTTATAGTTGATTATCAGCTGTACGCAAAGGCTGCAGGGTGCGTCTATAGAAAATGGAATTTATTGAGTATTAATTGATTTAT
This sequence comes from Lateolabrax maculatus, assembly GCA_031216445.1. Taxonomy (NCBI): domain Eukaryota; kingdom Metazoa; phylum Chordata; class Actinopteri; order Acropomatiformes; family Lateolabracidae; genus Lateolabrax; species Lateolabrax maculatus. The sequence goes on along the minus strand of CM062208.1, from coordinate 2,296,833 downwards.
TGATTTATTGAATTTGGACATCAGATTCAGAGCCTATGTTGATGTTGTTCCACTGGTGTGTACGTTGACATTTAATGCAATTTATTCTGTAGCCTAAAAGTATTCTTTAATTTAACAGGAGCATCATATATCACCCCTCCCCCTAACATTAACTCAGAGTACATTTAACCTGACGTACTTTTTACTTTTATCTAAGTACAGTTTCACACAAGTACTTTGACTTTTATTTGAGTAAAACTTCTTTAAGGAAACCATACTTTTACTTGAGTACAATATTCTAGTGCTCTTTCTACCACTGTAACAATAGTGTCCTGGATTGTAAATGGGTTACAAAAGAAAGAAATGCTTTTCATGTCTCAAATTCCAACAATACTACAAAGCATATGCAGTACAAAAGAGGCTCACTTGATCGATTTGGACGCTGCCAAATTGATGTTCAGATGTATCATAGTTTTTATTCGAGTAAAAACAGAGTAGTTATTTTGGTCCTCAGGTTTTAGGTGGGGCTTTGGATAAAACAAATTTTTCCAATAATGCAATGCGAATTGCAGTATATTTCTGTTCCAGGACGCAGAATTTAGTAGTTTAGTAGAGGAAGAACTTCTGATATTTTTTTTCCAGATAAATAATGGATCAACAGCTGGGGCTGTCGGGGGTGGAGCCGCCATTTTAAAAGTGTGTAAAAATGATAAATGCTAAATAAATAATGTTAGCTACCATTCACTTGCATTAGGTTTGTTGGCCAGCTGAGCATTTGGGATGATTGACCAGAATAGCCTATTTCATTTTGTGTTCAATGACTAATGTTAGCTGACACGTTACATAATAGCAGGTGGATTACAGGTGGGTGAATGATTATTTAAATCTCCAGAAAGGCCGCCAGGATCGGTCAGGATCTAATGTTCCTTAATGTTCTGTGTTGTTCTACACAAACACACAATCCAGGTTCATACAGTGAGACTGTTTGTAGTGAAGCGGCCTCCTCCTGATAAAACCTGAGCGCCATCAGAGCTGTCGAAAAATTGTTATTTAGGAAACTAAAAGTTTAATTCTGTTTTCTCCTCTCAAATTTATAACTACAGTTTTTAGGAGTGCTGCTTAAATGTCACCCAGTATTTGCTGCAGTGACATTTTGGAAAGAAAATGTCCCTTGTATGTTATCGCATCATTTGTCATGTCATTTGGAGGGCAGATAGACTCAGCGGAGGTTCCTCCTCTAGTAAGAACTTGTAATGTGTTGCTGATCAGTCATGTAGTGTGGAAACCACAATGACTTCAGGAGTCAGATTACAACACAGAAACCTGTGTTGTGTGAACAGCACAGCGATCTGGCGACAGCCACTTAAAAAGACAAAGTTACAAAGAAAAACTCGACATTACTAAATCGTTAAATAGCCGTTTCCGTCATCATGGCTAGTGAGTGACGGAAGCCTGGTTCCTGAATGCAGCACGTACTTCAAATGTTGACTCCTCCCTGGCCTGGTGGGTTTTCATTTATGGGGAACTTGCGGGGGGGGCACAACACCCGTAACCCCTAACACCCGTGAGTGTGACGCACCTGCTGGGGAGCCTCTACTATCACCTCCTTTAAAGCTCAGTGCAATGTGACTTAAAAACACGCTGCAATCGCAGACAACACAATACAGAAATGTACTGAATTTTTAAAACTACCTTTTGTAAATCACAGCTTAATCCAATTGCAGGGATGGTCGAGACATTCTTTTCAAAGATTAATTATCATCCTTTTATCTAGATGGTCACATAACAGTAGAAGAGGTCAGGAGAGCTGTTTCATTAATGAAGGCTGAAGAATCACCAGGTTTAGACGGCTTTCCCTCGAATTATTATAAAAAATATGTTGACAAATTGGCTCCTATCCGAACAAATGTTTATGATGAATCATTTTCGGTGGGGCAGCTGCCAGAAACATTTAATCAGGCTCTGGTTTCTTTTATTGTTAAAAAAAGATAAAGATCCAGGACGTTTTAGACCTGTCAGCCTGATTAATGTGGATTGCAAGAATCTGACGAAGGTTATTGCTATGACCTTCCCTAATGTTTGTCTAAATTTAATCTTTTTCAGAAATATCAGCCTGTAAAATAATTGGGCAAAATTTTAGAAAGTAGGCCTATATCAAGTGGATCCTTTCATCCCATTTCAGTCTAAGTGGATTTCAGTTGGAAGTAGATATTTAAGTAGTAGGTTATGTTCAGATCTAGAAAATATAATTTTAATTAATATGGTCCCACTATTTCAAAAATAAAGGCAAATCTGGGTAAATGGAAATAGATAAACCCCACCTTATGGGGAAAAATAATACTACTAAGATGGTTGTTGCTCCACAAGTAAATTACATCTCAATGATGATACCAATAACCATTTCTGAGGGTATATTTTAACAATATAATCATGTAATTAAGGAGTATCTATGGAGTATTTATCGAAGGGGAACAGTGTTGGGCCTGTCTTTGGGCTAAAAAGTGTGAAGAAGAAGAAGAAGAAGAAGAAGACGAGGGTACAGTTCAAGACTTTTAATTCTCCTTATATATGTTCATCAGTATTTTATTTTTAAAAAAATAGATAAAAGATCTCAAATATAAGCCAGGTAACGAGGGAAGTAAGTTCATCCATTATAAAATTGTACATAGATATTATTTTATTATCCTCAAACTGTTTAAAACGTGCTTAATCCAAGAAAATAAATCACTGGGACCTAAAGCAGAGTTTGGGCCGCAGTAACAGGTTTTATTTTGACATAACTGGAGCAAACATGGACCTGAATGAACAGAAAGTGGCTTCCACTCCTGATGGAGACTGCTTCTCTTGAAAATTTAAGTTGCCAGGGTAAATAATGTCCAAAGCAAAACTAAACCAAATCTGGCATAATTTTCTGGTTTGCATTAATGGTGCAACCTCCTAGAGAGGGAACCTGGTACTGGTTAACAGAATATAAAGGAGTTGTGTTTTTTTTTGTTCATATAGCTGTTTTATTGGGTTTGTTTTCCTCCTTTTTAAAAAATTGCTCCTAGTTTGCTCTGTTACATTTGTACTCTCTGTATTTTGGTCATGTTATAATGTTAAAATGAATATAAACTTAAATGACTGAAAAAAACAGTGATAGTGCTAATGGAAATTATGCGAACTGTGAATAAAATGGAAAAACATCAGTCAAAAAGGAGAAGCGAGACACTGGTGGAAATTTTACAGGTTGCTTTTTAAAATTCAAGATTATAATCTCACCTTCTGTGTGTGTGTGTGTGTGTCTTTCTTCTTCTTTCACACTCTTTTTCACAGTGAATCTGTGGCCAGATGGAGTGTGTACCGTGCTCTCAGATGGCCTTCTGTCTGATCATCCCCCATACACCTCCGTGTTTCACCCCATTGCAGGCATGCGCAACACACACACACACGCACACACACACCATCTCTTCTTTCTCCGACACACACACACACACACACACACACACACACACACTAACAGATAAAGCAGCAAAACATTTTTGCCTTCCTTTCCATCAGTCACTGAGTGTCACCGTCTATCTGTGAGGTTTGAATTACAGCTGCAGCACATTACCAAGTGTATGTGCACACATACAGTAGTTTCCATGCATGTCCTGTTCTGCTGAATGCAATCTGTGAATGATCATTTGTATTTCCAGCTGTCAGGAGTGCTGCTATGATGTGCAAACCAGTCTTAAAATGAGTATTAAAAAGGGAAAAAAAAGGATGTCTTTCTGTTTTTTGTTATTTAATTATAGTTCTCTGCATATTCTCAATATTTTTCCTCTCTATCTCTCTGTTAGCGCACAGTGACGTCTTCTTTCTCCTCTCAAGTGTGTCAAGTTTCAGCAGAGCAAACATTTCATGGCTGCTGGATCTCCGTCGATGGTTCGGCTTTGGAGTCAAAGTGTTTTGCTGCATCGGAGTCCTTATTTGAGCTGCACTTGAATACAAAAAGTTACACAACTTCATGTGTAGCAAATCAGGTCAATACACAGTAGGAAACACTGGACGCGAGATTTGACCCAGAAGAGCCATTAAAATCAACCGGCATTGTAAGCTACAGTACACATGGCTTTGTGGCCAAAGCTACCTCAGAGATGAAGAGGGAGTGAGATTTGCTCTCATAAAGGCTTTCGATTACAGTGCGCTGTGATTGTGTGTCGGAGGGGAGGGTAAATCCAGACATATTCAGAGAGGTCAGGCGGGTCAAATTCCTCAGGAAGAGAATGTGAAGACGAAGGCAGGAACATGGAGACTCAGGAACCCACCCTGCAGCTCTCGCTGCACCCAGCCTAACTGTTGCTTGGAAACTAAACAGTGCTCCTCACTTTTTTTTCCTCCCTTCATTTCCTTCTGGCTCCTAAACCTACAATTTTCATTATGATTCGCTGTTAAGAGAAGCGGCGTTGAACTCTTGAGGTGAATTGGTCTGCTGATATTCAGGTACGTCAGCAGGTACTCCAACAATTGTGCTCTGATTGTGGCAAACACTTGCCCTAAGAATTACTGGACTAAACTACTGGGTGTGGTTGGCAAAGGACAGTGTTTTTGTGTGAGTGGTAGAAAAGAGATAAATAAAAATAAGGAAAAAGGGGAGATAGAGCGAAGAAAGTGGGAGCTAGATGGGAGAATAAGGGATTCCCCCTTTCTAAGCTCTCATGTTTCAGAGACACACAGGAACACAAAATAAATAAGTCAATAGTTGTCCTAGTACAGTCATCGCTGTTCTTTTCCCATAAAACTACACCTTCAATCAACCATTCCTGATGCATGTCACCCCGTGTTTTACCTGATGTGCATTATGCTTAATACTGTTTTTATTGGTAAAACATCAGGGGAGCTGAAATCGAAGTTTTGTTGGAGAGTATTTTAGGTCAAAGCGCCTCCCAAATGTTCTTATAGTTACACATGCACTTACGTAATGTTGCGTAATCTAAAAAGGGGATTTGAAACTACAACCCTCCGATAGCTCTAACTCTCTCCGCTCTGTTAAATTCGCACCACATCTAAAAGACATATCCACTGTATTCATGTGTTGTTTTTTTTTTCCCTCTTTGATGTGAAGCGGAGAGAAGGGAGGAGGATGGAGGAAGGAGGAGGAGGAAGAGAGCAACTAGACGGGGAAAGGACGAGGGTGGAGGACGACGTAGGTGTGAAAAGCAGCTGGGGAGAGGAGGCAGATCTGACACACAAAGGTGGACGGTGCTTCATTTCCAGGGAGAAGTCTTCCCATGAGTCCTCCGCCTCCTCCGTGCGCATCCAAAGAACGGCCGAACCCTGCAGCATCCTGCCACTGAAGCGGGGATTTCTCTGGCTGTTACCTTGAAAACACACAGGTGAGACACAAGGTTAAGTACACGGGGAGGAGGAGAAGAAGCCAACATTATACTGTGTAATATGTAACCCTGGGGAGGCGGTGGGAGAAGATGTGATGGTGGTGTGTCAGTGTGTGTGTGTGTGTGTGTGTGTGTGTGTGTGTGGCAACAGAGTGCTGAATTCGAACAAGATGAGATAACTCTTAACAGATTCTCAACATCAATAGTTTGACAAGAGGAGGGAAACAATAGCACAGATGTGTCTCTAAAACCCCTATAATCTTTCCTGTGTTTGTTTTTTACATCATTCTACATTTATAGGAAATTAAAAGTCACAAAACAAAAGAAAATTGCTGTTCAATGTCCATAAAAATATGTAAAAAAATAACCTTTTCGACACTGAACATCGGCTGTCCACTCACAGGGATAAATGGATCAACTGAAGTGCTGCCGTGCATTCAGAAGCACTTTGACAGACCTGACATCTCATTATGCAATCATGTTACACGAGAAGGTGGGAAAAATGGAAGTAGCCCAAAAGCCTAAAAAGATGCTTTGCGCTGCAGCTTAATAGCGTGATATTGACAACAACAGGTGATGGCACCCACAAGGAGTGAATATATGTAGAAGCTGTGGCAAGTGAGCATGCCTTAAGGATTAGATTTAATTTAGAATAAGGGTGAGGGTTAATGTTAGTTTAGGCTCACGGCTTCACTGTCTACAGTTAAAATGATGCCTGATTCTTTTTAGTTTTCTTTGCAACACTGAACCAGAACCTGTTGAGAACAGGCCTTTTTTCACAGCAGACCTTTCGACATAGCCTGATGCACAGGTGACATCAGTAAAAGGATTGACGGCTCTCTTCTAGTGAAGCCATGTCAGAGAGCCAGTATGTGTAATACCAGACCTCGTTATTAATTCCCTGCTATGACATGTCAAAGTGTGTGATGTGAAAAAGGCAGGCAGACTTGCAGTTTCGCCACACTTTCCCAACAGATTTTCTTACTGTAAGGCTTGAAACGAACTAGTTCGCTCAACGTGTCGTCATCAGAAGGCGTTTGTTTGTTCCGAGCACCGCGGACACAGAAATCCTGTGATTTCAGACAGCGTTAGACAAGAACTTCACCCAAGAAGAACCAAGAGCTCCGTGCATACAATGCGCAGTTCCTCACTTTGTTTTTTTTTTGTCTCGTCTGAGCAGCAGCAGAAAAGTTTGCACAGGAATGTTTCATTAGTAAATGGCATGGCACTAATTATGCATTTATAGCTTACAGCAGGTGTAAGTAATCAACTACAATCACATCATTACTTCCACAGAGAAAGAGGGAACCAAAAGCTGAAAAACTCAGTGGGCATAGGGCGTTGTCACACCTTAGCTGTATTCAGAATCATTCACTCATTGACTCCCTATTTAACTGACTTCTCTATAGTGCTGTGAGGTGAGATTTCGGTCATTGTGCATCACACATGACAAATGGTGTTGCACGACAGTAAGCTTTGCACCTGTAAACTGAGAGGCCTTGCACCGTGGGATCGCTACACTAGATGGTAGCCAGATAACTCAAAGCTTCAGAAAGGAAGCTGGTGAAGCCTGGAGGTGTCATCAGCAACAAACGTGGGACCCACAGCTCGTCAGACATGACTCAATAGATTTATAAGATAAAGTATTACCTTACAGCATGTCGTGTGGTTGTGCAAATGAATGGTGTAAATGAAAATGTGTCAATGATCTATTGGTGATTTCCCAATTTAAATTTGTAGACCAAAACTCAATAGATGGAGAGGGAATTTCCTACCTGAAGATGACACAAACATGGCAAGTAATGATGAAGTAGCCACAACTCTGTATGATGCACTGCTTTACTTAAGGGTCTACATTATCATAATAAATACAAACTCTTATTTAGCTTAAAAACAATCCCAACTATACAGTTAATTCAGAGTTTTTTAGGAATCACTCCTCAGCTTTTCAGTCAACGGACATTAACAGATACAGTATGTGTCTTGTAACTGCCCCAAATGTTTGTAAAGTGGAAAAACTGCTCAGTTGTTGAGTGCAGTCGATCAATACTTAAACAATCTATCAGTCTTTCTTCAGCCGCTTTGTATCTTTAGATAACTTTCCTCTCGGAGAGAGGTCCACTGTCACGTCGCCCTCACAGTTCAGATGTCCACTGGAGACGTTTCTCCAGCAGTCGGTCCTTCACACAGCACGTCGTCTTCATTTTGTATCTGGATACCTTAAATAGTTAATATTTCCCTGCTTCATAGGCTTTGAAAGACAAATGACATAAACAGAAAAGAAAAAAATAGCTTGAAGTTGGTAAATATTAATTGCAAGTAAACATTCACCTTTTTCTACACTCACAAGTGAATTTCAGGCTTCAGGGACACAAGCTGCCTGGCAGACGTAGACGTAGGGCGTAAAGAAAGTGGAGCCGTGATTGAAACACTCCACTCGTGCATCTGGTGGACACACTGGCACACCGGCTAGGATGGAAACTGGAACACAGCACAGCAGCATCCGGTAGACGTGAGGCATGATAATCTCTCTTCTCGCAGCTCTGTGTCGTTTTCCGTTTTAGCCAAATTGCTTTTCTTATTTCCTTTTTTTCCCTGGCCTCTTCTGTGACATTTCGTTGCATCTGTGACATGTTTTAAGACATAAAAATACTGCTTTCAATAATAACTTGTGCATGAAAGAAAAGAAAAAAAAATCAATTCCCTTGTTTAGAATATGGTGAAATGACATCTGCTCCTGCTGGTAAATCCAGTCTATGAATATGCAAATATTTACTGGAGGTTTCAAGTTTCCACATCACACTTGTGTAAGCTGCATCTCAGACCACGATTTGTAATGCCACAGACTCATCTCATACGTACACGCCTTAGACTCGGATTTAATCTGGGCACAGACAAGTTCAGGAAGCAGATGAATGTGAAACCAGCCTTCTGGGGTCAAACTGTGCACAAACACCCTGCTGCACAGTGGAGCAAACAAAGCATCATTTCTTATTGCATATGTAGGATATTTCCCATCATTATTCCCTCTCAGATTGGTCTTCCAGGTGGCTGTTCCAGGACTTTATGTGCAGAGAACCAGACAAATACATGAACCTGATGTGTAGCTTTGATTGCTATCACCAGTTAAAGGAACTGAACGCTGTCGTGGTTAAGAATACAGTTATTTCTTCGGCTTCGGGCAAAAAACAGTTGACTCATGGACAGCTGACAGGACTCAGGTCGGGGAATTCCAACAACGGTAACACACACACACACACACACACACCTGTCCACATGCACACACGCATGTAGTTGTTAAGCTCCCTCGCACACATACACTCGCAGGTACAAAAGAAAACACAGGTCACACACGGCTGTGATGGGTAATGCAACGGGGCAGGTGGGGCTCCGCTCTAATGAGCCAGACTCACCCCAGACAGGACGGAAAGGCTTGGCGGGGCACAAGAAAAATAAAACACCACACTGTTGCTTTAAATCACGTCTGTACCAACCAGCAGCCATGTGATGCCATCCATCTGAGGGTGGGATGGAAAGAGGCTGATAAAATACTCTGTTAATGCTCTAATTATTTACCTGTCCACATCTCTCACTTGTACAAAATGTAGAAACAAAGCTTTCCGACGCAGAACTCCCAGAGAATAATAAACTGTGACACAGAGAACTGTTAATGTTCTCCTGCAGAGCTAAACTTAGCTGAATCAAAATGTCACTCAGCCCGTAATGCCTCTCCGTGTCCTGCCCTAAAATGGGAAAAACCTCTCGTTGACTTTTCTCTAGTGCCTTCTCCATCAGAGCGGTGAAGGTTCAACTAGCCGCATCGTAACGTGCTTATGGATCAGCAGGGACAAGGACACTCGAGTCTCTGTCGCACGGCACAGCCGGCCCACCCAAAAAAAGGAAAAGTCAGAGTGCTCTGAAGGACCAGAAGCAGAGGACACATGAAACCCATTTTAAAGTTTTTGTATTGATTTTAAAATGATTTGTGTTTATCCACCAGTGAGACAGTCGATACAGACTGAAACTATGTATTCTCTGAAAGCATTAACTGGAGCGTCTTGTTTCAACAACATACCAATCGTGTTACAACGAGAAAGGTTCCTCGTTTTAACGAGATACACTGACATGATTAGGTGATGTGCTGCTAACAAGAAAAGTTCTAGTTAAAACTGAATAATTTTGTCTGCTGTAATAACATGAAGAAAATATCTTGTTATAGTGTAAAAGGGATCAATATCAAAACAAGAATATTTTCATATTAGAATGAGAAACTAGGTTTTTTTAGGCTTGTTTGAACTTTACTAACGTGTAAAAGGTGCTGTACAAAATGATTTGATTTATCATCTTTATTTTCAGTAAATTAAGCTTTTAATTAAAATATTTACAAACCTGTCATGCTGTGTTCCTAATGAAAATGACTGCAACTGACATCTTCTTTGATTTCTAGATATTTTACAGTATTACTTACCATTTTCTAATGCATGCTGTTTAAAATGCAAAATGCATTGTTTTACTAATTTCTGTGCAGTATAAAAATTCTCATTGTCAATCCTGCTCTACAGAAATGCTTGGTAACCACTGTATACATACACATTTATAAAACTCAACAGCATGTTTCTCAAACCTGTGATTTAAAGTATCAAAGGGAAGCCAATGCAAACCACAGGTATGATCCTTTTAAATTATTGGAAAACAGCCAATATATAAAAATGTAAATCCTGCATGTGCAGCGCGCAGAAATCATTCTTCTGTGCTTCGCTCTGATAAAGCAACCTTGGATGCCCTGCGAGGTCATTATCTCATATCTGACAAAAACATTTAAAAGGCACGGAGGTGAAACTGTCGTCATTAGGATGAGGCTTCAAAGATCTGGATGAGAAGGAGGTTTGAAAAGGTAGAGAGCAGAGGATCAGAAAAAAAGTTTCCAGCACTGGGTGAGAGGTGTGTTCTCTGCCGGGACACAAGTAGAGTCCCCTCTGCAGAGAAAAAACAGAGGGGAATTCCCTGTCCAAGGTAGAGGGAAATTACACACACACACTCACACACACACACACGAGTACATGCATGTGCAAGTGTTATTTTTTCACATTCGTATTAGTATTTCCCCGTCACTTTCACAGCCATATGTGCTATTATAGTACATGAATCGGTGTAAATTTCATTGCTGTTACAATCATATGGTGCATATAAGGTGATGTGTGTGTGTGTGTGTGTGTGTGTGTGTGTGTGTGTGTTTGCTCTGGGTGGGAGAAGACGTTGGTTTGTGGTGAGTGTTTCCTGTCAGTGACAAGTTGATGGGACCACCCTTCTCTCGGAAGACGAGGGGGATAAGAAGAATCCCCCCCCCCCCCCCCCCCCAACCCCGATCCTCCACATGCGTAACTGAACTCTCTGCTGCATCATTACCTGCAACTGTTAATCTCTGCATTAAGACTATTATTAACCATTTTTTTTATTTGTTGATCTGGTGTTTTTCACTCAAGGAATTATTTATTAAGTAGTGGCTCAAGTATTGTTCAAACCCACTCAGTTTTATTTTAAATTCTAGAAAAAAAAAACTCAAAGCATCCCACAATTTCTTAAAAAAATTATGCACAAGACATCTAGAATATTAAACCTGAAGTAAAGCTGTACAAACGTTTTATTTCACTCGCTGTAAGCATCACAAAACTGCAATGAGGAGATGCAACAAACAGTATACATGATGTGGTCTGTGGGAAAATGTTTTCAAAATTTCAAGAAACTGTAGGGGAAGTTTCAATGGAAAATGTTGAATAGTACTATTTAATTAGGTTTATGATACTTATCATGTAGGCATTACCTGTTTGCACTATTTGGGTTTCACTTTTTGTGAAATTCTCCCCTGTTTTTGTTTTTCTCCGTCCAGTAAGATTCCCTCGCATCGAAACGATCACAATAAATGCGAGGAAGGGTGTGCTGTGAAACTCTCTGTGTCATTTACTGTCACCATCACCCATCCCAAACTTTCCCATGGACAATCCCTTCATCAAAAACCTCAACTGTGTGACGCCTCGGCATTAACAGGCAGAGCAAAAGTACCTTTGCTGGCAAAGAAACCCCTACTTTCAGAACATGATGTGCACAAACAATATGTGATGCGTCTGAACAAAAACATTACTGTCTTTCCTTTTAGATGTTTGTGTTTCTTTAGCTCCAAAATTCTTCCTTTATCTTTTTTGTTTGGTTTAAAGTCAAAGAAGAACTCCACTTACAGATGCACGCTAAACACACAATAATATTGCCCACAATATTATCATGTACAATTCCTGTGACATAAAGGGGATTTGTCCATTTTAACTGATCTGCAAATGAAGATCATGTAATTTAGTTGAAGGCTCCTGATTACTAACTTGACTCGGTGAGATTGGTGTTGTGCTACTGAAGGTCTTTCATTTCCAGACATGCAAACAAAAGAAAGTTATAGTCATTTTAATATGCAAATGAAGCCTATTTAAATATATTATATGACTTGACATACTTGCTGGGTAGCTTGTGAATTTACCCCAGGGGACCAGTAAAGCCTTATTGATAATAATATCATAATTCATTGATTGATTATGTAGTAGCCTAAATGCAATGTATTTATGTTTTTACTTATTAGCATGCAATACTTCAAGTTCATTTGTAAAAACATTGGTGATTTACATGTTTTCATGGATTTAAAAGGAATTAGAAAGATTATTTACAGTTTGTACAAGTTGATGTATTTACAGTTCATATTAACAATGAGCAATAAGTTAGCTGTTTTATTCCTTGCACTTAATATGTGTGTGAATGTTTTAAAATGCTCAGCTTTTCAATTCTATTACATTTGCAACATTTGGGTGATTATGGTTGCTGCTTCCTTGTAAAAGAAATGAGCTGAAGAAGCGAATAACATCTTACAACATATAACATCATCCTTCTTTGCCTGTCACAGGTGAAAATAATCACAGTCACACAATTAGTTTACCCTTTGTATTTATTATTATAGAACAAGGTATTACAGTAGATTATTAGTTCTTTGTTATTATAAAAAACATAAATAATATTTAAATCCCTACATGCATTTTAGCATTCAGCACCGGCTGCAAAAAGAAGTCTGATTGTATAAAAGTCAATGAGAAAATGACCTGAATTCTCACCTGATTTATTCCTTCAGGAAACATTTTCCTAATGAGTTTATGGTCTCAGTTGCTAGTTTCAAGACTTCTTCAGAACAGCAGGATGTTCACTTTGTAAATTATGGTCACATTTATAGGAAAATAGAGCAGCGTATACTTTAGGGCGGGGCTACCTCGTTACAGACAAGTCGTTACCACAGCGACTGCCAATCAGGCAGCGCTACCCTCTCGCCCAAATAACATCACCTATGGCTCCAAAAAAACAAGATGGCAACAGTGATTCTGACGGTGAAACCTGTTTTTTCCAATTAACATATTTAGATTTTCAGTTAAAGCAGTTAATGAATGTCCCATCTCTTAAAAATTCATCCCTGTGCAAAAAAACAAAAACAGCAAAACAAAAACTAATTTGTTTGGATAGAGCAGATACAGGGAACATGGTGTAATATTTCATCAAGATTTCAACTGATTGTTCAATTTCTTTCTTGCTGACACAACTGGCTGGAAAATGATTAAACCCTTTCACTGAAATTCGTGTCATTTAACTGAACAACTAAATTCATGGTAGCAGCTTGGCTGGATGATTGCCTTCCCTTTCAGCACAGGCTATTTTACTCTCCCACAGAGTGAATTCATTCTGCCATGTGTTTGGACGGCGCTCAAGCTCAGCACTGACACAGTGCCACTGCCAAGCAAGACGAAAACGATTTGATAACCAAATGATTGTTAATATGTTATGAAAGAATATCCAATTAGTATGCAGAGACATTTAATTCTATTAAGTTGCTCTTTCTTTGACTTGCGCAGGATTTTGGAAAAAAATAAAAAAATACAAAATAACGTTCAGATCAGAACGTCGTCTTTTAACGTTTACTTTCTGGTGGTGGATTTATTCTGATCGGCAGCAATCACAACAACCTCTTGATGAGTAATGGAAGAAAAGGAGAGAATGAGACGCACATCGAGACAGGGAATGAGAGAAAGAAGAAAAGCAAGAGTAGGGAAAAAATGAGTGAGGGCGATAGAGAGAGAGAGAGAAAGAGAGAGAGAGAGAGGTGCTAGGCCCTCATCATCGTTCGCCCACACATATTCCATCCACTTCTACATCACTCCATTACCTCCATGTAAATGACAGCTCTCTGTGTCCCGCTGAGGGGAGAAAAAGGCCTATTAACACCATAGCAGAGAAAGCCCGGGCACTGTTCAGCCCACGCAGAGTGGTCCTCCTTCACCCTCACACTCCCACACACACACACACACACAAATATACACACACTCACACATACACACACACACACACACACACTCACATACACAGCTGGCCAGGGGAAGAAGGGCGGATGCAAAGAGGAGGTGGGCACGCAGGATGGTCATTCAGTAGAAAAGGCTGTTCCCGAAGAGTCTCCAAACCGCCGCACAAAAACAGAAAGCAAGATGAAATCACTTATCTCGCCTTGATTGTTGGCGGGTGTGGGCTCGAGCAGTAGGAAGCGTGCCTCGCGGGTAAATTAAGCATTACGAATCAACCTGCCTGCTCTTTTTTCTCACTTTCTAGCCTCCGTGTCTAATTTCTCATGGCCGAGGGAGAAAATGCCTGCCATGGTGGCAGACAGGCTGGGGTGTCTGTGTTATTATGTGACATTACGGAACACACTGGAGGACGTTCCTTCCTCTGAGACATCAGATCGGCCTTAAGTTGCATCAAAGACGAAAGGAAAAACAACAAGGTGTGTTTGACAAGACGCACAAATTCTCAGCCCATTCGTCCAAAAAACGGCACACATTCACGCTGGACTGTGACTGCCGTCCCTTCACATGCAAAAGCACCCAGATACCCCGTCCACTTCCCTTCCATAATATTATGGAGCCGGTGGAAACATGGGATAATATTTGGAGGGGGAATGGAAAAGACAACGGCAGATTATGGACAACATTCATCCCCTCTCTCAGCCCCCTGAGCTGTGTTTGGGTTGCCGCTGCCCTACTAAACCACGTTTGGAATTTCTGATTGCAACGTCAACACACGTTATGTGTTTTCTCGCTTTCTCTGCGTCCAGTTCAGGGAAAGTCGTGGCGGCTGGATCCCAGGGAAGAGTGTGTGACTGTCGCCCACACAGCACACCTTTTGTCGTGCAATAATAAAGCTTCCTTTACCAGGTTGTTTTCAAGGCCAGTCGGAGGAAAAAAACTGTGCACAGATTAATAAACTGTAAAGTGAAAGAAATAATAATATTAAGACCTGGAATTAAAGATGCATTTATGGGAACTTGGAAATAGGAACCTCTGACCCCAAAAACACAGTGACAATGCTATACTGTGTCCAGGATGCAGCAGATAATAGAGTGACAATCAGCCACTCAAAGCGGTGTATAATTATGTTAATTTAAATTAGACGCCGTGCAAGTCCTACTTGATTTTCTTTGCACAATTTATATCTGAGGAAGAAGTTCAGGTCAGATGAGCCATTCTATCAGCTAACATGTACTTTAACAATCAAAAAGGACTTGTTTAATGGCTAACCTGCTTACTTTCAGTCTGTTACGTGAGCATGAAGGATACTACAACCCAGTCTCTTAATAATTAGGTTTATAAAGCACTAATTTGCAACAGCAAATATGCATTGAAATTACATTTCTTTATCAGCAACAGGTGGATGTTTTAGAGCTTCTCGTGACTCATGATGCAATGCAAAACGCGTTGTCTGCTCACCAATTTGTAATTATGTACGACTGAACTAATAAATAAAGACGATTTAGACTTTCTACACTTACGTTGCTGCATTGTTCCCGCTCTGGCTCAGCACCCTGGAAGATTAATGATCTTAAAGCCGTTCACATCATGTGTTGATTATAATCAGGAAACATGTTATAATGAACGTATCTGCAAAGTCTCAAAATGTTCGCACAGCACATATCTGCAAAATGTTCACTGACAGCGTGCTCCATTTGTTCTCGCCGTCTGCTCGTGGCACCTGAAGTGTGACCGACATTTTTATGGTCACGTTTTGGCAACTGGAAGGACTTGGTCAATGCTAATGTTAATGTTATCAAAAGGCTCAATGGCGATGCGAGACAGGACGTATTTACTGAAAACCTCCATCTTTACCTACAAGCTACAACACGTGAGATGCAGGACATGAACTCAACATGAACGTGTCATAATGACGCAGCACTTCCTGGACTGGAAAAAACATTATGAACAACATCAATGCAGCAGTTATGTTTCCTTCAAATCATATTCTGCATAGCTTTTTAGTAGTATGCAAACATAGTTCTCATTGGTCGGATATTAAAGTGGTTTCACTATTTGTATGTGCTTTCATATGACAAATAAATTAAAATTCCCCTGCTTTCATTTTCAATCCCAGATGAATATCATTATTTTTCCGAGCACTTGGATTGCTAAACTGAGCGCACGCTTTAGCAACATGTGTGCACAGATTTCCACTCCTCTTTTTATTATTTTTATTTCTTCCCCCTACCATATGATACCCGATGAGCTCGGCGCAAGGCCGCTTGCAGCTTGTGTGACCGCTTTTCTGTCGCCATCCTTCCGTCGTCCATTTGACCGTCTTTCCTCTCTCCTTAGTATGAATGGATGAGTGTTTGAATGTGCTGATGTGCAGGCGGCATCTTTTAAAGAGAATCATACAGGAGGTTGGATTTCATTGTCAAGTGTTGTGCTATGGAGGAAAGAGTATAGGGACAGCACAACACACCTCACCTGTGTCAATTTATTGTAAATTGACATAAGCAACATTTGTGTGTGTGTGCGTGAGTGAATGAGTGAGTGAGAGAGAATGAAACATGAGAGAAGAGAAAGAGAAACGAAAGACTAATAAAGTAAGTGAGATGTGTGGAGGTGAATGGCTGGCAAGGAAGCAACGCACACATATATGAACACACACACATGCACACACATGCAGTGCGGGGGGAGGAGAGAGGCGCTCTAGTTAAGACTGCCTTCATGGATCACTCTCACTTGCATAAAGAGGGACAACTTTATGAGAGCCTGAGAAGAAGAGCGAGGTGCAAAACGAGGGACAAGTTCTCGGTTTTTTTACCTGGGGAAAAAAAAGCAAAAAGCAAAGTTTGAACAGAGCAGCAGAGTGAGAGAAGGGAGCTTGTAGAGCCCGAGAGGGGAGGAGAGAGGGAGGGAGGGAGAGAGAAAGAGAGAGAGAGGAAGGGGGAGAAAGACAAGAAGAGCGGCGCAGAGAGACAGACGGATGGAAGAGAAGCATGCAGCAGCGGAGAGGAGAAACAAAGCATGTTGACTGAGGAAGTGTGCGTGCCATGCGGGCCATGTGCTCAGGTAGGTCCCATCCAGTTCTGCTCTTTCAGCACAAGTCTCCGACTCTCACATTTGCAGCCTCTTTCTCTGCGCTTCTGTCTCTTTCTTCAAGAAAAAAACCCAAAGCAAATCAGTAATAACACATAAGGTAGGGCTGTCTTTTCGTTTTAAAAAGAGCTGAGGGGGTTTTGTGTGTTTTCACTCACTGGCTTCTTTTCACTCACACTTTTTCAGCTTTTAAATCTTATGCAGTGCTGGTTTGTGTGTGTGTGTGTGTGTGTGTGTGTGTGTGCTGTTGGGCTTGATGAGGCCATTGTCAGTGGAAGTTTTTGTTTTGTTTAAATGTTGCATGATATGATTTGCGAAAAGGAAAAAAAAGAAAAAAGGGAACTGTTCGTGTTAGATTGATGCCACAGATGTAGTGCAAATGAGGAGATTTTATTCAGATCTGGCTGTCTCTCGCCGCGTGTGTGTGTGTGTGTGTGTGTGTGTGTGTGTGTGTGTGTGTGTTGAGCTGTGATGGTCTGGTATACTGGTAGGATATTGGCAGAACTGAGGAATGTGTGAGACTTCGCCCCAGATCTCTTTGTTCCCTCTCTCTCTCTCTCTCTCATTTTCTTTCTTCTTTTTTCTCTCCGGGGTTACACACACACCACACACAAACACACACAGACACACACACACTCACACACACACACAGTCAAACCAACTCTTGCAGAAAACCAGTTGAAACTTCCCACCGGCAGGAGAGAAATGTCTGGAATGTGATTATCACGTATTTGTGTTTATTTTATCACTGCGGGTCGCTCGCAAAGCAAAGAGGAAACCAGATCAGGCGCATGCCCGGCACTTAGTGTGAAACTGTGTGTGTGTGTGTGTGTGTGTGTGTGTGTGTGTGTATGTGCATGCGTGTGTGTTGACATGTGTGTGTGTTCAGCGGTGGTGGGTGGAGAGGGGATAGGGTGGGAGGGTAAAGACTGAGAGCTATTTGGCAGTGCACGTGAGTGTGTGGGTGGTTGTGTGGGTGTCAGGGTGAGTGGGTGCAGAGCTCTCTTTGAGTGAGAGCACATGTGACTCCGAGTGTGCGTGGGTGTTGAGTGTGTGTGTGTGTGTGTGTGTGTGTGTGTGTAGAAAGGTGAAAAGCATGTGTGTGCAAAGGTAAGGTTATTGTGTGTTTCCGAGTCCGACCGAGCACCTTTGCATCAAAAGGAGGTGGAAGAAGAAGAAAAAAACATAGAAAAAAAGGCTCCACTCCCCTTTCCAAACCTCTCTGTCGTTCTTTCTGTTGTATGCTCATTTACACGCATGTACACGCACACACACACACACACACACACACACACACACACAGTTCAGGCGCCTGTCAAACCCAGTGCATTCCTGAGCGCTCGAACACACAGAGTCTGAATGGTGGGATGAATGCGGGGAAATTCAGCTGAAACGTGAGGACAAAAGCCAGGGGGACATTTAAGAGGGTTTAACTCTGCAGAACCCTGGGAATCAGGGAGGAAACACACACACACACACACACACACACACACACACACACATTAACGCTTTGCCTACACGTGCACTGAAATGCGAATAACTGAACTGTGTATACATCCCGACACACACACACACACACACACACACACATATGTACAGCTGCGGCTAGCAGGCTGTTAGGGCCTGGAACAGAGGGGAATTCCCAGGGAGGAGACAGTGAAAACATACACTACACCTCTGCCTTCACATACACAATGAGCCTGGAGCACACACTGCAACATGCTGGTGGAGGTCCTGCAGCCTCGCCAACACCGTGGTGCACCAGTGACTTCAATGGTAAACCAGTGACTGGAGTCCTCCAAAAACCACCAATAGCTGGGGGGGGGGGGCGGTTGTGGGCCTCACTGCAACAGATCAACCAGGACCGAGCTTGTAAAATAGCAACAGGCCAAGTCTGAAGGAGATAAAGAGTTCCAGCACACAGACACAACACATGAACTCTATTTCCGCTCATCTCTAACTTCACCATGTTTCTGCGCTTCTTCCTAGAATTTATTTTGGGGGGGGGCTCCAGAATCGCTGTGGTGTCACCGTTTCTTTGCGTCCGTCTTTATCTCTCCGGCTTCAAAGCCAGCCCGGGTGTGTTGGGGGGGGGATTTCATCAGGTGTTTGCCGTCTGTGCTGGGCAGGAGGGGGTCTGGAGGTCAGTGGACACCGCGCGTCAGCCGTCCCTCGGCGCCTCTGATGTCCTGCTGCGTGCGCGCTGTGCGTAACGTGTGTGTGTGGCGGGGGGGGGGGCATTCGTGTTGACCTGGAATCAATATTGCTCACTCCCAGTCAGATCAATACAGACACAGAATCAGGAAGTTTCTGCTGAGAAGCATGAAGGGGAAAGTTAGGGATTATCCCCCGTCTCTTCGGTCTTTCCATGTGGCTCATTGTAAAATGATTGTGTGCGCGTGTGCGTGCGTTTTGTTCTGCGTGTGCGTCATGACTTCATTATTGAGTGTTCCTCAAATATGCAGCCGTCTCCTTGCGTTAAAACCTCCATTTACGTGCGGTTTATGTCGTTTTTTTGGCTTTAATGTATTCGGTTTGCGCCGGGGAGAAACGTGTGTGTGTGCAGGAGTGGACTGACTCAGGGTGACACAGTAGAAAAAAAAAAAACATCAAAGTGCGTCTGATTTCCTGCTTATCTGCGTCAATCATGAGAGTCCATCATCACCAGACGCTTAACAGTAAATGCAAAAGGTCAAATAGTGAATCTCAAGAACTTCCAAGCAGTGCTGAGGTGAATCTTGATTTAATCTTCCTCCCTGCTTCAGTAAACAGGCAACATGTCAGCATCAGTGTGAGTTTATCGACCGACCAAACAACGCAGAGTGGATTTAATCAGCAGCTCATCTGAAGCTCCTCTTCTCTAACCCTGAGTCCATCCTTCTGCTGTCATGTGACCACAGCACACAGCTGACCTGTGCTGCAAAGGCTTAAATTAAATTTTGTCACAAGGCTTACAGAAAAACTCTTCATACAAAATGCTTCTGGGAAGTTTACATTAAAGAAATACCCATCCCAAATACCAGAAACTGAGGTCATAACTGCACTCATAACCAGATAAGAGAAAGAGTGGGCACAGTAATTTATTCAGGGAATTTCACAATATGAACCCCAGTCTTCATGCTGGTAATATTGTCAGTGCGGTTTACAGACCTCGTACCTCCTCAACCTGTGCCAGTGGAGCGAGAAAACCAGCGGCCAGAAGACATTTGTTGATTTCCCAGATTGCTGTGGCTCTCAGACTGAGAGATGAGAGCAGAGGGGAAGGAGCAGGTGAGCGCTCACACATCATCTCACACGCTTCACGGGAAATTTAGACTAATGCAGGCGCATACAATTATGTGAGCAGGTAGAATCCCACTGCAGGTGTATTTCCCCAAAGCTCTCAGTCCACTTATGATTACCAAATGTTTGGCATTTAGTGGTGAGAACTGAGGTGTGGGGAGAAGTGTATAATCTACAATATTGTGCTTTTTACTTCATTTACTTGCCTTGTTAAGTGTTTTTTTTTTTTTTTTTACTTACAACCGGTTTTCTGTGAGCAATTATGATTTAGTTAAACCAAAAAAAATAAAAAATAATAAAAAAATGGCACGAGAGTAAGAAGAAGCTGATCTTTAAAAGGTTTTTATGATAATGCCAAATTGTGACATTTATTACAATCTTAAAAGCGTCAGATGGTCGGTGAGGAGCTTTTTGGACCTGGTGCGAAAACACCAGAAATTCCCAGAAATTTGCATTTGATAAATGCCTGAACCAAATAGATGCAGATAATGTGCGTGTGTTTGTGTGGAGGAATGAGATGCTCGTCCCTCCACACTCACCTGCTGTGCTTTCATGGATTGTAAGTGAAATTCGGTTTGCTGTGGACGCCCCTGAGATTTCTGCAGGACCCCTGCAGGCTCCTGGGCCCCAGTCTGGGCCGCATGGCTACTTTAGGAAAGAAAAAAAAAACAGAAATCAAGTCTGATTCTGTCAAGAGATGGAGACAGAAATGTTCATTCGTAGCGCCAAAATAAGAAGGAGGAAACTGAAGATTTATGACCTTATTCCTTCTGGTTGTTGCTGTCTTTTGAAGAAAATTAGGATTATAATATCTAATAATTGGCTCCTTAATTTTCTTAATTGGACTGGCATTATAACAGTGTATGATGGTTTATTAAATCAAAGTGGATCTGCTCTTTAAGCAGAAAAGCAGCCGGTGTCTTGTTGTTTTGAAGGTTTAATTCAGGACACTCCTTTTTGTTATTAGGGACAGAATATATTATAGAAATTTCCGCTTCCTTCTTCCCCTTGTTTTCTCAGTTCTGTTCTTTGCATAGGTGCTGTCACCGACAGTGGCATCACTCTTCACATATTAGTCTCCGCGGTCGCTTTTAGGGCGCACCGGGACGGTCCCCGAGCCGAGGGGGCGGCCGGAGGGGGGGGCGGTGGCAGGGGGACCGGGGTGGGGGGGGTTCTTGTGGTCTGGGGTCGACTCTCGGCAGGCGCGGAGACGCAGCATCGGCCGGCTGACTGCAGGTCTGGGGCAGCCGGTCCTCCTCTCCGGGCAGCGGGGCCGCGCGGTGGCATTTCCGAGCGATCCGGTGAAAAAACCCCCGCAGGCGGGCGACAGAGAGATAAAGTGAGAGAGAGAGAGAGAGAGTGAGAGTGAGAGAAAGAGAGGGAGAGAAGGGACTCGCACCAGATGAGTAATCGAGCAGAATATTACTACACAGATACTTCGATCCTCCTCCTTTCTCCCGCATATATGTGCGGCCGCCGGAGCGCGTCTGCAGACTCCGGCTCGGCTCAGCCTCGGTGCCGCCGCAGGTCTCCGCTCTGTCCGCCGGATGGATCCAGGAGCGCAGCACCGAGGAAGGTGTCTGCAGAGCGGGCTCTTTATTCTCCTGCAACTTATTAACTCAAACTGCGGTGCGCGACCAGAGAATACAGGTAGTACAATTTAAAACTGTAATTGTGATTTAATTTTTAGGCGTTTTTTGTGTTTTCAAAAACAATACAGAAATTATGAGTAACAAAGAGAAAGAGAACGGTTCATGTACGCATCTTGGAATAATTATGTTTCATTTTACTTAATCATTTTTATCATTATTATTACTATTGTGATTATTATTATTGTGATTATTATTATTGTGATTATTATTCTGTATTGGTTGTGTACGCGTTGGCTTTGTTTGTGCGATCGTGCAGCAATGTGGTGAGACTGTTGGCATTGCAACAGTGTGTGGTCTTCGCTTGGCTCTGGCAAGACCATTGTGCACTCTTCACGTGCGTGCGTGTGAGTGTTTGCACGTGCTCGCGCGCGCGTGTGAGAGAGAGAGGGGGGAGAGAGGGGGAGGGGGGGGAGAGAGGGGGAGAGGTGGTATGTGAGTCGGGCTGGAGGAAATTCTTGTGTTTTGGAATGCGTTTACCCCGGGGGAGACCCCGTGACTTCGGGATAGACAAGGGGGGCAGAGAGAGGGGGGGGGGGGGGGGGAGGGGGGGAGAGATGGAGTTTGATCTAAAGAAATTGACTTTCTAAGAAATAATTGAATCACTGATGTAGAGCTGTTTAATGCAACTATCGGGCTAATTCCAATTCTAATAACAGTGACAATATCATTATAAACTATTTTAATATTTTTGCAGTTTTTTTTATTATTATTATAATTCTTCTCTCAAAGAACTATAATTAAAACCATGCGCTGTCAGTTTTGGAGACAGTGTTGCTGTATCCAACAGGGGGCACTTGTGACACATGTAGTTGGATCTCAGTGGTTATTAATGTGCCACTAATGTCAGTTCCTAATTCTACTTTTTCTTAAAAATATACAAATGAAAATTATTTTGTTTATATTTGTTTGATTATGCAAAATCTGGCATTAATCATGTGTAAAAGTACATGAAAATAGAATTTGGATTCATGTCGCCCTGCAGTCTTTACAGAATTGTGAATTCATTTGGCTTTTTGGTTTTGATGACAACTGGGTATTGCTGCAAAATACTTGTCATCACTGTGCTGAGAAAAACATGTATCCCCACTGTGACAATGCATTCCTCAGATAATCCAATGGGGGTTTTAATGGATTATTTAGCAAACGAAGAAGCAGAATCTCCTTAACCATAAAGGATACTTCATCCTTGAGTTTATCTGAAAATTTCTAAATCATCAAATCTGGAGATACATGGTTTTCTCTGGGCAGCAGCATTGCATTAAGTGATGTTTCGTGCAGCCATTTGCAGCAGGAACTCGTTGCCTCATGATGCTTCCATCACTTTCAGACGTGTGCTGCTCAAATGAGGCGTTATATTGTGAATTTCTGCATGGGATCAATAACACGATCTGAATGTAGCTTCAGCATAAGTATTCATGGTGGCATGGCAGCAAATATAGGAACAGGCTGAGCGTTTAAAGGGTTTTGGTGCAGTGGATGTGGATATTAAAAAGTTGACAGCATATGTTATATACTGTACTTGAAACTTGGACAGAAGTTAGTGCTTGGATTTACTTCTTCAGCGGACAGACTGGGGTTATCATCCCGGTTGGTATTGGACAGAGAACAGTGTTTCTGGAACAGAGCTGCAGACTAGAGGGAGAAGGACTGCTAAAAGCTCGCCCACACACAAATGTGAGATATTCTAATGAGCAATCTGGCCCTTCTGAATATTATTCCTCTTCGCAGTACAAGCATCCTACAATGTGTGACATTGTGCGAGTCTATCAATTCCTTGTAAAAAAAATTAATAAAATAAAAATGTTTTTCTAGATTTCAATTCGATAAAGATGTCAGTGATGAGAATATTTGAAAAGGCTCGATATGATGTGAGTGACGTGTTCATCTGCCACCTGTGTTTTCACAGCCTCAACTCCTCGTGATGCACATCAGTGAAAAGGCGGCAAAGACTGGCGATCGAAGGCTCCTGTCCTGCTGGTAAGAATCACACGTTATCTACAATTTTAACTGATGCAGAATTAGTGTGTATTCATCCATCAGATGGAAAGTGGCAGTGCAAACCAGACTCTCCTTGTCAAATTGAGGTTTTTGTTAATTTGAGATATTTGTTAATGCACCTTTGCACTGTGAGTTTTACGTCAAGATATTACCAGGGTCTCTTCTCATAAAATACTGCTCTTCCCAGTGCAGTTGCTACACCTGAAACCCATCCATCACACTCATCAGTGTCTTTTCATGAGATCAAAATCCTCTCCTGTGGCTCTGATATAAAAAAAGAAATAACTGCAACCTACTGAGTGCAGCCGTGTTAGGAGCTCTTTACGTACAGTAGCTTGCAAGACATGTGTACATGAAACATTTTAGTGTACTTAATGTAACCCCCCCCAAAAAAAAAAACAAACAAATCTGGCAGCATGATTCACACACAAACACACACATGCAGCATGTACGGCCCACACACACTCCCACGTGTTTCCCCTGCCTCTGCTCCCTTCAGATGTAAGGCACATGACATCATTAAAGAGGTGCTCTAAAAATCAGTGTGGGTAGCCTACTGCATGTGGGTAGGCAGTGTGTGTGTGTGTGTGTGTGTGTTTTTGTTTCTGTGTGGGTGAGGGGAATGAAAGCCAAAGCTCCAGAGCCGTGGGCCCGTGCTGGCTGCATGTGTGTGCCCAGCCGGAGGCTCTGGTCCTGGGCTGCGCTGCCTCCCACGCTGGGGTACGGCTGGGGCTGAGTGGGAGGGAAGAGTGGGAGGGAAGAGTGGGAGGGAAGAGTGGGCCGGGGCTGTGAGTCAGCCCGCTGCGAAGCCCCCAGACAGGAGACCGCTGAGGGAAGAAACACGCTGCTCGAGTCCTCTCCCTGCCAGCATTCGAAGAAACAGTTCCTCGTACTCGTCCTGGAGAATCAGCGAGAGAGGGGGAAGTAACCGCTGAAACTGCAGACAGTGATGAGCTGATGGCTGCTGCGATTGCAGACGTGCTAATGAAGTACAGTAGATGGCAGAGGATGCAGGTTTTAGTTTGCATCTTCCTTTGTTTTGTATTTTAAATCTCATTTTGTATTTTTTAAACATCAGTGTTGTTGGTATTAGACAATAAGTGACTCTTATACGCAGCTCTGCAACTTCCCAGAACACTTCTGCACGTTTTAGGCTCAAATCTCGACACATAACTATAGAGAAACTCTTCACAGCACAGTCCCAGCCCCAGTCTCTCATTTTCTTGCACTTCTGAAACAGATGGTCGTATCAGACCCAGCCCCATCTGCTGGAACCACTTCTCACTCCGCCTGCTCTCTGAAACAAGGAGCTGAGAGAACGGGGCTCCGTGCTGCATGTCCATTTAATCTCCTGTGAATGACATGCTCACATTCCACACTTGCGCATGCACATACATATGCATAATCCATTCGTCATAAGCGATAGGGAACGTTTGTCACCCGGCGATCGTGTCCGGGTTAATAAACATGTTTCTGGCCATGACTTTGCACAAATGTGGCTTTTCATCAAAGGCTAATGTGAGAGTTAATTCACTCAAGTAACGGCAAAATAATTTCTGTAATTCTTAAGGTGTGACCTGATCTGGGCATGCTCAGTAGAAAGGGCACAGTCACAACACACGACTGCTTGTACAGGACTATAATTCACCCTGGATAGTGAGATACTTATTGAGTCTGATCATCTGGAGGAAATGCCTTACATCCTATGAACATTTGACTAATGCAGGTTTTTGCAAGGTGACTGACAGCTAATATCTGGTGGCAATTTCTTCTGTATGTTGAAATTTGGCCATTTTCATGCTCTGAGGAAAATATTCTGTCTTTTGCAGGGTGAAAAAAAAAGACCCCGAAACAGCATTTAGACTAGGGCTGCAGCTAATGATAATTTTCATTATTGATAAATATGATGTTGTCCAAATATTCAGTTTAATATCACATGAAACAAAGAAAAACAGCAAATCCTCACAAGGTGCCTAATGTTTTGCGTTTATCAAAATAGTTACAGATTCATTTTCTGTTGATCGATTAATCACTTCAGCTCTAGTTTAGACCCGTCAGAACACATCTTAATACAGTTTTAGGTGGATCGAAAGCTTCTTAAGAAAGGTTGAAGCAGGTGTCACTGATTCAGACACTCCCTCCTCAGAAGTGATCATCATGTTGGTAGATAGTAGAACTGACCGACCATTTATTGAGAGATAGAAACAGTCTGACTTGGCTTTAGCGTCAGACCCTTAATCAATGAAGTTATTACAGTATAGTTCCATTTCAGCATATTTCAAAAGTCCATCCCCAGAGGTGGAGGTCAGGCTCAGGGACACAATGACCCTGTTTCTGGGCTGGGCCGGCCGCTCTGATAATGGAAGGTGGTTCTCCAGGAAACCCAAAGGGAGTCCACCAGTCTGGGGCGTGGGGGCTGGAGCCAGGGGGTGCGCAGCAGCGGTAGATGGGGGAGGGCGGGAAATGCTGGAGGATAACATTGGCGTGCGGAGGCGAGGCGGAGGTGGGACAGGCGAGGAGCGGGAGGGGAAGGACAGGGAAGTGAGAACAGGAAACGCTGGTCAGAGCGGTGGGGGAGAGTGGAATGTTTCACAAGAAGCCTTCTCCGCCCTGAAGCGTCAGGATGAGGGCGTCTGCTGTCGGTGTCGCCGCTCAGACAGCCACCAGCCGGCGGGGGAGCACATGTGTGACACAGTCATCCTCACACACACACACATTCTCCACAGTGTGACCCCTCACCGCCTTGGCAGGGCTCGCAGCTCTTATATCCTGTGAGTGGGCCAGCCAGCAGAGGAGTCACTGCCTTCACATAGCCCACACTGTGTGGTTGTGGAAGAGAGAGAGGGGGGAGAGAGGGAGGGGGGGGAGACTCGCTCTGTAGCTGTTTTTCCTCTGACACCTCGGTAGGGAAGAGGAAGAGGAAAGGGGGGAGGACAGAGAGGAAAAGAGGAGCGGGGAGGAGAGGGACTCGCAGGGCGGGGACGACGGGGTGGAGCGCCACTCTCCTTTAAAGGAGGCACAATGCTGTCATGCAAGCTCTAAAACAGCACACACACACACACACACACAC
The DNA here is from genome assembly GCA_031216445.1 of Lateolabrax maculatus. Lineage (NCBI taxonomy): Eukaryota > Metazoa > Chordata > Actinopteri > Acropomatiformes > Lateolabracidae > Lateolabrax > Lateolabrax maculatus. The sequence continues at coordinate 2,270,030 of CM062208.1, read as the reverse complement.
ACGTAGGTGACATTATAGGTCACGCCTTAAGAATTACAGAAATGATTTTGCCGTTATTTGAGTGAATAAACTTTCACATTATCCATTTAGTTTAGCATCACTATTATGTTATTTTACTAAAAAGATGTTTTTTTTACTATTTTTTATGTGTTGCTTTTCATCAAAGGCTAATGTGAAAGTTAATTCACTCAAATAACGGCAGAATCATTTCTGTAATTCTTAAGGTGTGACCTGATCTGTGTACAGTCACAACACATATTAACAGTTATAAAGGTGCATTTACTCAAGCACTGTATTTACGAGAGAAATATTGTACTTGTCACTCTCGTGCACTTATTTGACATGTGTTGTTTCTAGTTAGTTACATCCAAAACAAATAAAAGCTTATAAAACATGGGGGTTTTTAAATTAATCAATCCAACAATAAACAGAGTAGGTACAGTTACAACATTAAATGCTGCTTACATGCTCCTTGTTTCAAATCTTAAGTTTTTACCTGGAACATTTTATATTGATGACTAAATACGTTTTTTTTAATTATTATTTATAAGAGTTTGACGCTCAAAAAGCTCAACTAATCTGCTTCATCAGGACCGTGTACGTGTGGTTAAATCAGATTTGATTGACAGCTTTTCCCAAGTGAGCCACTCCTAGTCAATGGAAATAATTATAAATAAAAAAATAAATAAAATAAACTGTATTAACTTTGATAGAAATGTTGTCGCCTATAGTAAAATAAAGGCGTTTAATAATATAAAACATAAAACCTTATGGAATGGTTGTATAAAACTTTAAATCCAGATAATTGCAAAATAGTAATATTTTATTTAGGATCCAAATACTTTTTTCTCCACTAGTAATATGAATTTTAGCCATCAAGTTGATTTAAATCTGGGAATGTTGCTGAAAAGAAGTCCAACGGGACAAGAAACACAAGTGACGAAGCTGAGAGGTGAAATTATACGTAATACACAGGAATTACCCTTTAATACTACTGCTATGAAACCTATTACTTTATTTAACCTAACCAGTGCATCACAACAGAAGAATCTGTGTGAAGTGTGTGTAACACAGGAATCGGAAAATACAAACACCAAAACACATCACAGCTCAAGCTGCTCGGGATGTTCCTCCGGGCTCAGAGGTGCCCGTCTGCCAGGTCCCCCCCCCCCCCCCGTGTCACTGAGGGGGGGGCTTATCACAGGGCGATAAACACACACACACACACACTCGTTACCGCAGGGCAGAGCTATGTAGAACAAGCACAGTGGTGAGAGATAAGACGAGGAGTCATGCCTCCGCAGCGTGACCGTGACATCACAGTTGTATCTGTGTGCAGGCCGGCCTAATATAGTCAGTGTGGCCCATGCCACACACACACACACACTTCCTCATAGGCACAGAGGCAACGGTGGGGGGGGTTTGCCTGCCATGTTTCCATCTCCTGGTCTCCTCTTCTGTTGGTTTGCAAGTGTGTGCTTATTCTGAAGTGTGTGTGTGTGAGTGTGTGTGGGTGTGGGTGTGTGTGTGTGAATGAAATGACGTCGCTGTTACGTCTGTTCTTGTCCGTCACTGGCTGAGAGTTTCAATCTTGGGGGGACAGGTGCATCTATGATAAACTCCCCATGCTGCCTCTATGTCTGTGTGTGTGTGTGTGTGTGTGGGTGTGTGTGGGTGTGTGAGATTATTGTCATCACCTGATTCAGAATCTGAATTTTAAGTAGTGTATTATATATCTAATATCTTCCTTGATGTTGCTTGGTAGGTTGCTTGACTTGGAAAATTTTGGGCAAGTGGAGAAATTTTGCAATAGGTTTTGATGGAAATGCATGTGTGAAAAAGTGGTGCTTGCTTAGTTTAGAAGTGTGTTATACTTCAAAGGTGCCATTACATGTTCTGAAATGTGAAATGTGTGGATAAATGTGCTCACACCTGTCCAGAAATGTCCCATCAACACCTTTCACCACGTGTGACACACATACCTCAGATGTATGGCCATTAGTTGGCGTGTGAGAATATTGTCTTGATGGCTGCGTGAAATATCACTGTTGACTGAAGCGCTGAAGGACTCCGTCTTTATTATATATATGTATTTTAAATTCGGGAAGGCAATTTATTCACTTCACCCTGCTGGGGGAAAATCTGCTGTTTCTGCATTTCACTGCACTGTGACATTTCCAAACTTGACTGGAAACATACTGCAGCTCCTGTCACTGCGCGTCCTTCTGTCTCCTTCTCCCAGTCCAGATCACTTTCTCTCTGACCACGTTTAGTTTGCACAGAAAAAAATTACAATTTAAAGACAGTAATCTGGTTGTATTATTGGGCATTTTGCTTCCATTAGCTGAGACAATTTAAAACACACACACAGCTAAATTTCACTGTTTATTATGTTATTTTTGTGTGGGGCTCCACATGTAGCTCATTCTCTCTGTCTCTTTCATAATTTTTGGCATTATTCTGAATATTCTCAATAACCCAAAACCCCACATTATTGACTGATTATTAGCAGATTTTATAAATCAGTAGTTCTATCTAAACACAGAGCTCCTCTGTTTCATTTCAACATTGTCTCACATTCTCTCTCCGTCTCCTTCTCTTTCCTGTTGTTTGAATTCTTTGACTTTATCTCTCCAGCTCTCTCTCTCTTTTTCCTTCTTTCTGTTTTTTTTTTTTTTTATCTCTCTCTCTGTGTCACCAGCAACTCTGGTCAGCCATTAAACCGCCTCTCAAGCCAACCCAGCAGAATTCCCAGGCTGCTCGGCTGCCCGAGTTCACACCTTTTTGTCCACAGGAATCTCAGGAATCCCCAGCTTCCTCTCCACTGCAATCTCCATTGTGTGTGTGTGTGTGTGTGTGTGTGTGTGTGTGTGACTACACGAAGGAAAGGCCCCCGCCTGTTGCAGTGCATGTATGTGCGTGTGTGCGTGTGTGTGCGTGCGTGTGTGTGTGTGTGTTGAAACACATCTCCGCCCTTGTATCCACCCAGTGAAAGCAAGCAGGCGGTGCTCAGTTTGTGCCCACAATAGACTGAGTCACATTCTAAAATGGCAAAGCTCTCAGTTACTGCGAAACTTTACTCTTTAAGACAAACTTAAGTGGAGACTTTAATGTCAAACTCTGGCTCACATGATATGAAACGTGGCAGTTTTTAAATTTCACAAACGCTCAAACTAACTCGACGTCAGTTACACCTGAATTTATCACCAATTATATTAAATTATACGGGGGATATTTTTTTATAATTGTGTTTGAATGTTAACATTATTTCAAACACTTTTTTATTTAAAAGTTTATATTTTATATTTAATTTGTTAGTAAACTGATAGCTAAGGCATCATTCTCTCAATTCTACAAAATAAATAATAAATAGCTACACTGTCAATTAAATTGCTTCGTTTCGTTATGATTTTTGTATTTGAAATTGTTTTCTGGTTGAATGAGTGTAGATTAATAATTTGTCAATACCGCAGCATTATTTTCTTTTTCAACATGAAATCACCCCCTTGTTAAGAAAAAAAAATAATTTCTTTCCCAATGACTCATTGTCCCTGGCTTTGCAGAGCAGCTGAATAACAAGATCAAGAATAATCTGTCAGATTGCTGCTTTTGGCAGGCAGCAGCCGAATAAAACGGTCGAACTGAAATAGCTCCACACAAGACTAGAATTTGTTTTCAGAACAACCTGAGAGAAGAATCAGCAGAGAAACCTTTGCCGTTTCAGAACATCAAAAAGTTGAACATCTCTGTGGCTCCTGCAGGTTAATGCCGCTGTTTGTCGGCAGGTCTGGAGTCATTTACCCGCTCCCGCCCTGAGTCATCCCCCGCCCTGAGCCCAGCCTGCTGCCGGGGCTCGGCGGCACACATTGAACGCGATGAGAAGCACACATAAAACCATACACTGGCTCGACACACGACAGGCTGTGATTCACCTCCACCCACTCACTCTCTTTCCACACATAAACCGACCATGAAGCCATGTAGGTTGATGCCTTAGATGCTGAAGCTGCAGCCCATGAGGCGGTCTGAAGCCACAGGGCGGAAGAAAAAACTATATTCTGCTTAATTTCTTTGACTTTTTCTAATCTTTTTTTTCCTGTTTTTTAAAAATATTCAAATTAAACAATCTGAGAATAACTCATGGACATAGAAAAAAACAATAAGTGACAAATGTAGCTCCATGTTAAGGGGCCATAAAGGCAGGTAACGTCTGACCGAAGAGATTGTTCCTCAAGGTGACAATGCAGACTTTGTGTATATAGGTCAAAAAATACTTAACACAACTTGTTACATGACTCACTGAGGTTATTTAAATAGTTATGAATGGACCTTGACAAAGGCGGGTCTCCTGTGTGTGCGTGTTTGCGAGCCACAATAATGTGTAACGGGAGCGTAGCATGGGTGCAGCATGGCCTTTGATGAGTCACATTGCCTCCTGTGAGTAAGAAGCCAACTATGTAATTCCTGATGTACGAGACTCCCATTCAAAAACCCCAGCCCACCCTCGCCCCAAACGCCGTCAGGGCGGAGGAAGGAGGAGGATGAGGAGGAGGAGGAAGCAGGGAACGGGCGGGGCAGGGTGGGGCGGCACGGGACCGTTGATAGGTGTGGCTGGGGGTAATAGAAGTGGGGTGAAGTGGCAGGATGTAGGTGAGGGGCGGTCGAGAACAGGGTGGTGAGCCAAGGCCAAGGGCAGTTGCGGGTCAGGATGAGAGGTTAAGGAGCTCCGAGTTAGGGGTCAGCAGATGGTAACGACCCCTGCAGCCTTCCCCAGGCCTCGGGCGTCCTCGCCTCTCGTCTTGTGACCGTCAGCTTCCACTGGTGTCCGGTTCTGCCTCTGTACTCTCAGGTACTTTCTTTTTTAGTAGCTGTGGTCACCACGGGGTTACTCACATGTTTACGGGCCTGTGTGTTCTTGTAAACTCGGGTACTTTCTCTTTGTGGTCGGCAATCAGCTGCCCATCTCTCTGTTTCTTTTTCTTCTTCTTTTAAACCATTTTTTTTCGATAGACTGAACTGTGTGGAGCAGCTGAGACGAGGTGCACGTATAGTGTTTGTTTATGTGGGTGTATGTGTGCATGGGTGGGGGGTGAAGTGCTGCCAGTGAGGCTGGGAGTCATAAAGACCCCTCTACTGTGGCCGCTGTGTGTGTTTTCACTCTGTGTGTGTGTGTGTGTGTGTGTGTGTAGGGGGGAGGGGGGGCGGCTCATGTCCCTGCCTCGTTTCCCTTATTTAGAGACGGGTCCCTTTTCTACATCCCCCCCCCCAAAAAAAAAAACTCTCTGGCACTGGAGTTTCCTGCTTTTGAAGACCCCCGACACACACACACACACACACACACACACACACACACACACACAGGAGAGAGAGAGCGAGCGACGGAGAGGCTGCCCTTACTCTTTTCCTCCTCCCTCTCCCCCTCCCTCTTCCCTCCTCTCTTTTTTCTGAATGGATGTCCTCTCTCTAACCTCAATTGAGAGCTGTGTAACAGGACACTGCCCTCTGCTGCAGCAGGCTCGGCCCCCTCTTTAACAGCCACACTATAAGAGCCTGCTCCTGAGTGTGTGTGAGAGAGTGTGTCCGACAGTGTCAGTCAGGGGGGCTGAGGGAGAGGAGGGAGGGTGGAAAAGGGGGTGAGAGAGAAAAGAGAGAGAGAGGGGAGAAGAGAAGAGAAGAGAAGAGAAGAGAAGAGAAGGGAAAGCTGCTGTGAAACATGTGATAGCGCAACTTTGGCGGGGCTTGTAGGGAGTTTAACGGCTGTGGTGTCTCCAGAGCGCTGGGAAAGCACCTTTAGCCCAGAGGGACGCACACACACACTCACACACACTCACACACACACACACTCACACACACTGTCTGCCTGTGTGGCTGTGTGAGAAACGTGTGTGTGTGTGTGTGTGAGAGAGAGAGCCGGTTGTGTAGTGCTGCTGTCACTTTAAGCCTGTTACTGATTACACTCAGAAGAATGCAACGGGAGGAGGAAGAGAAGACAGGCAGAGATGAGGAGACATGTAAGGATGAAGTCTTTCAGGAGTTCAGCTCCGGCAGGTTTTTTTTCTTTGCGCGGCCGTGGACAGTGACGTGGGTGAGGAGTTGTTACCCAATAGCGTCTCTCCCTCTCTCTCCCTCTCTCTCCCTCTGTTGGACCAAGCGAAGTTAAAGTGAAGGGGAACCCGGAATCCCTGTTTGACGCAGGGACCGAGCGAAGGACACCCAGGAACGGAGGAAAAACTTAAAGAAGGACAGCAGAGGAAGAGAGACCGGGGGAGGGAGGAGAGGGTGGGGGGGTTCCCTTCACTCCAAACTCAGCGGCAGGAGGAAACACTACTCTCAACCAGACGGGTAAGTGAAAAAAGGAAAGAAAGTAGATGGATATCATATGTTACAAGTTAAAGGCTGAGGAACTGTCTCCAGACCAGCACCGGACCGGGGACGCGTTCAGCGCGCACTGCCCGCGCGCTCTCACAGGGACTACTTTTTCATAAAAAAGTGTGTGAAAAAAAAAGAAGAAAGAAAGAAGAGGAAACGTGTGAGTGTGAAAGTCACATGGCCCGTCTTCATGTCTCCGTCCCCGCCGGCTCGCTCTCAGTCTGAGTCGGGGTGAACGGTCGCTTGTGGCGGTGAGAGATCCAGAAGAGCTGATTCACTGTTACATAGTCGACTGGCTGTGGTCCGGGATCAGACTGGGGGGGGGGGGGCGCTATGTATGGTATGTACTGTCGTCAGTGCTGTAATAATATACCTGACACGGTCTCTTCTGACGGTGTGCAGCCGAGGGATAAAAATAAGTCTTTGTGGTTTGGTTAATAGGCAAAATACATTTTCATACAGATGCAGCGCTTCCTCTCAGCCCCCCCCCCCCCCCCCTTCATTTGACACAGATAGCACTGTCCACTCCTTCTGCTCAGAGGGCATGAATGAACTGAGCGTCTGGGTGGGGGTGGGGGTGATCGTACAGCGCGGTGTGGCTTCTTTATGAATGGACCTGGCAGCCGGCGGATGTGATTGGCTGTGACACAGTGACGGCTGGAGTCTGCAGAGCCGGGACCCGGCGCGCACATCCCCGCTGGTCGGTGGACGCCGTCTCTCCTGGTTACCAGCTCTCTGCGCACGTGTGTGTGTGTGTGTGTGTGTGTGTGTGTTGGGGAAAATGAGAGAGTGTGTGTGTGTATTTGTGTTTGAGAGGTTGAGTGAATCAGTGCTGGTGGTTCTGGGTTACATGTGTTTGTCTAAAGGGGGCTTAGTCACCAGCTGAACAGTGCTGTGTGTGTGTGTGTGTGTGTGTGTGTGGACCTTTAAAAGTCGTGGCGGTCTGCCCAGCTGTTGTTCTTCAGATGATCTCCCACTCTGTGACTAAGACGACGCTCTCTGCTGCCATCATTACTCTTCCTCAGTCGTCATGTCAGAGCAGGGCCGGTCTCCAGCGGTAATAACTCTCCTGCTGAATCCCTGAATCACTCCAGCAGCACATGCTGCTGCTGCCGCGCACAGACGCTCTGTGCGGGGAGAGGTGTGTGTCAGGCTGGGGACTGAACCAACGGGGAGAGAGAATAGGAGTGTGTGTGTGTGTGTGTGTGTGTGCAGACCAGCCTATCTCCGCGCACTGACGCACGCACGCCCTGCTCTGCCTCCCTGTTTTACTGTCAAGCCGCTCCTTAGCTCCACCAAAGAGCACCGCACGACTTCACCACGCAGTTTACGGTGTGTGCGCGTGTGCGTGTGTGTGTGTGTGTGCAGCGGTGATAAGGCCCTGAACTGTCGCGTTGGAGCGCAAAGGATCCATGCGCGCTTATCGACGCAGGGTTTCCGGGCATGAGTGCTCGATAGCAGGGGAGATTGGCGGTGAGATGCGTCGCAGGTATCTTGGTGAGGAAGATTACGTTCCCCACCCGATAGAGATTAGCATGGAATCTGCCCTCTGCCTTATCACCCTGAGACTAACTGAACCCTGCCCTGGCCCACTTGGCAGGACCGCGCTCCTGCCGCCAAACGCTTCTAGTGCAAATAAACCATTTGTGAAAAGTGACAATTATTATTTTCAATCTTAGTTCAAGCAAAGTTTAAATGCATCCCTCTGTAAGAAGTCAGGACATTTCTAGCAGATTTTGAAGTAATGTTCTTATTTATTGCAAAACAGCTCCAAGGTTAACAGAAACAATACTATAACACACCTGGTCTCTGGTCTTTACACAGTGTAGGTGCAGAGACTTTGGATGGATAGACGGCAAATACCAGGTAAAGTTAGGAAGAGCAGTTCAGTTATATTACCTCACTTTCACTCAGGTATTTTGGTGCTCAAGTCAAGACAGGATGAAGGCAGAACCATGAAAAAAAAAAAAGAAAAGAAGTTTAAAGGTGCAGTCCTTTAACTTTGTGTTAACTGTGAACTGGACAGATGTGACCTGACGAACCACAAACATGAAGAGCGTCTCCACTGTGATCAGGGTTTTCAGTGTTTCACCACACTCACAATCCTACAGAAGATACAGTAATATTAAGGATGTAATGATAAAATTTATACTGATAGGTGGCAGATGCAGGTGATTCAGTGAGGTGGGAGAGGCTGAGGGGAGTTAAGCCATAAGTTACAGACGGCAGGGTTCAGCTTGAGCCGCATCCTTTGTCGTAATTGAAACACACACACACACACACACACACACAGGCTGGAGGTATTATGTTGAGACATTGTGACACACCGTAGTTATGTTGCTAAAACTGGGTTAAGCAGCACAGGAGGAATCTTAGTTATCACTTGACTCATTCCTCCTTTTCTCTTCCCCACTTTCCTTTTCACATGACTCGTCTTTGTTTACGCAGCAACAAGTCACTCACACGAGTCATTCACAGGCAGATTGTGCAGTTAAGAGCTCAGCGGCATGACTTTGACGTCACATGCCTTAATGCAGCTCGGTTTATGTGGACAATAGAAGACGCCCGTGAAGAGCGTTTGTGTGTGTGTGCGTGCAGTTTATTTTTTTTTGTGTACTCAAGAACGCTCGTTCCAACGGTGTGCTAACCACACACACCTGGCCTGTTTCCTCCTTTGCTCATATATGGGCAAAGCTTCCCCTACCTGGGCCCCACTCTGAATTCCAACAAGTGGCAGTGTGCGTGTGTGTGTATGTGTGTGTGTGTGCATGAGAGAAGAGACGGATGCACGTCATGGAAAACCAGGATCAATGGGCAAGGCCCGCAGAGCTGCGTTTTTTAAGGTGTTCCTTTTGTTTTCCAAAGGTAATCAGTTAACGCAGTGACTCAGCCTGGCTGAGCAGTGTGAGGACGTCAATAAGGAACTGTGGTCATCTAACAGTTATACAAGCTGAATCCAACATCGTGATTAAAAGAAGACACCACAGGGGTCTGATAGTTTCACCAGGAACGACATTTAGACATTTTGGCATCTGGTATGTTAAAACTTCCTGCAGCCCTGTCTCTGAGTTGTCTTCCTTAGGTACCTCTGGGCTGTTTATCAACGGGTGTGTTAGTATTTAGGGTGGAGGCTGGTCAGGTATCAGTAGCCGGGTTGTAGCGCTCTCAAACAGAGCTTACATTATAGCATTACTGCCTTGCGTCGGGACTAATGAAGCAGATTTATGGCTGTGTTTGCCGGGGTGCCTGCACAAACCCTGTGACCCCACAAAGACCAAAAGGGGACGGGGACACAGGAATGGCCTTACGCTGACTTTGGAGGATGATGGGTTCACTCTTTTCATCCTCTATCCCTCCTCTCACTGTATACTTTTATTTTTCCCTCTTCTGCCGCCTCCTTTCTTTGCTCTCTGCACATTTGCCAGGCCTTCATAAAGCAGCCCGAGGAGGGAGTTAGCTTTCCTTGGACATCTTGCCAGCTCTTTCCCATCAGTCCAGCCCCCTGGAAGAGCCTGCAGACACCCCTCTCTGTAGGCCTGGGGCCGAGCCCGGGGCTGGGGCTGGGGTACGGGCCGTGTGTTCGGGGCTGGGGCTCCCTCTGGAGAAGCGCTTTGGCTCTCGTGGGTCTTATAGGCCTGGATTCAGTATTCACCTCAACTGACAGCCACCTAGCAGCACCCAAAGGAACCATTTGGGATCACTTTACGTGTAAAGCCTGTTTCAGCTCCTCGGTCTGTGACAAGGATAGAAAGTGAGAGGGGGGAGAGAGGAAGATCAAGAGGAGGGGGAGAAAGTGACTTCAGCAGTCTGTCTGGCAGTGGCCGTCGGTTGGATAGCAGGGGAGTATTCTGGGACAGGGAATGACTTTGGATAGCGAACAGAGGTGGCAGGGAAGACGGAGCTTCCATAACCTCCGTCTCCACAGAATCTGAGCTATTGGCTCCCACTCTTTGGTTGGACGCTTTCACTCGCCCATCACAACCAATCAGACTCTCAGGCTGGGGTCTAATGGAACCTGGGGAGCAGAGAACTGGTATCTGATTGGCCGCTGGCCTCGTGGAACGACTGCTTAATTGGTTTTAAGCTGTAGGGTGAGTGCTGCGCAGGATCGTGGGCTTGTCTCATCTTGCAGACTAGGCATCTCTTTCAGCCAATAAAACCACACTGATTGGTGCAGTGAGCGATTGTCCATTTTCATTTCATGAACCTAACTAAACTGATGAGCCTGTGTGGAAATAAGCTGAAAGAAAAATAGATTTTCATGTGGACACATGTACTTCCTGCTGCACAAAGACATTGACCTCCATTGTAACAGTACAAGGTCTCCTCGCGACGATCACAGCTCAGACGGTCCGTCAGTAGGAGCAAGTGAAGAGAAATGTGTTCGCATTTCAAATAGTATTTTAAAAAATCCAATTTTCTCACTGATTGATTTTTGTATCTAATTCTGGCTGTTCAAAATGAACACTGATACATTTCCAGATTTCTCTTTTGGAAGAGTAACTGTAGATAATAAGCACATACTGTACACACATACACACTCATAGACAGAGAGAGAGGGAATGCATCCACACCCAGCTCACACATCCTACACACCCACCCACACACACATGCCCACACATACTTGAGCAACAAACAGCACATACACACAACCAATGAACCGATGTCGCTTACTGCAGAAGTGCAACTTATCTTTGCACAAATACACACACACATACTTGTACAGTGGTCACCCCCTACTTTGAGGCTAAAGCAGGGTAATGATTCAGTTCCTCTTTGCTTCCCTCAGAAAGTATGTGTGTGTGTGTGTGTGTGTGTGTGTATGTGTGTGTGTGTGTATGCACGTGGATGCATGGGTGCTTGTAGATTACCGTGTGTGTGTGTGTATGCGAGTCAGTGTATATGGCTGTATACGTGCGCACAGTTGTCACTTTGTGAATGTGTTTCGAGTGTGTGTGTGTGTGTGAGTGTGTGTGTGTGTGAATGTGGATGTGGTCAAGCCCAGTCATCTTCCAGGCAGCTCAGAGGAAACCCACATCAACTGCCATATACCACACTCTAGGAATAGACGTGCCCAGTGCAGGCAGGAATGGAATGGCACGCCTGGCCTCACCCCTCCTCCCACCGCCTCACCCGTCCTCAGGCCTCCTGGCGCTCCCCCCTTCCTAAATCCACCTTCCTCACCCTCCAGTCTACTGCACCAGTCACTTAAACCCTTTGTAGAGTCCCATATCATTCATCGTTTTTGGTGCTATGTCCCCTTTTTTTCTCACAATTAAGCAGCCAGTGTAATCTGTAGTGTAGTGACGAGAGCATGATCCCTCACCAGCTTCCCACTGGTGAACATGGCCAATTGTAGTCATGGTACCACTATCTGGAATTGAACCTCAAGTCTCTGCTCCGATCATTCATATTAATGTGAGTTTGGTTCCGCAAACGCTGCACCAATCATTCTGCTCTGAGATGTCTATTTAAAAATCTGTCAGCTGGTATCACTTCATTGAAAACTCCGGTTATGGGAATTAAGTTTGAGACAGAGTTTCGGTTCCTCCGTGGTCTCTTGTCTGCCTCGGCCTCTGACCTTGTCCTGCGAGCTTCACTTTCAGTGGAAAAATAAGAAAATTGCTTTATGTACATTTGACCTTACTGCCGAGCGGCGGTGGCAGCATCACCAAAGCATGGAAAAAAAAGACAGCGATAAGACATAGAAGACCTTATCACCTTATCTCTGCCCTGTGAGCTTACTCAGGCTCACGGGTCTGGAGCTGTTAATATCACACTTGTGCTTGCTCTTGACAGCTTTAACATACAGCTGAGCTTATTTTTTGCGAAGCGACATCCTGTGTAATTGATTTAATTTGTATTCATTCTTGTTTATCTGTCTAACTGGAGTCACTGATCTTGAGTATTTTTTTTTTATGTGTTTTTCAGGTTGGCCGATTCTGCTCAGATGTTTCTAGAAACACCTTTCAACAACCATTCTTTCCTAAAGCTATTCCAAGGAGAGGTAAGGAAGTCATTTTTGCACCATCAAACATTATCTTCACCTTTTTCCCCGTCTCCCACCTCACCACCCTCTTTATATCCCTTTGCGCCTCTTATAAAGTAGTATAAAGTATAAAGCTTTAGAGCAGACACAGTCACACATCTTTAAACTTTAAGTTCACGGGTCGCTTGAGCTTGAGCTGCCCTAAAGATGGCTGCTGTGAGAAACAAAAAGGCAAATGATGCAACTCCAAGTTGTGTGGGACAACTGAAACTTCTCTTATCCTTCGTCATCGACGTGGTGCAAAAGCTGCAGCGTAGAAAACAAAGAAAAGTGAGACGGGCAAAAAACAAACGCAGATAGAAAGAGCACTAATGGTGAGCTGGAATGTGCGGGAGGAGGAAAGAGGGGGATAAGGGAGTAGAGGGAGTAGCCAGCACATTTCCCTTAATAAAAAGAAATTGGAGTCAAGTGATTGTCAGCTGGTCAGAGTATGTTTGATCAATAGTGTCATGAGGCCTCAGGTATGCAGAGCGAGACTTGTGACCACAGCGAGAGAAAGCTGTTCCCCTTCTCCCCCCCGCAGTCACCTGTATCCAGGTCCTAATTTATTAACACTGGGTCAGTGCTCCCATTATGCGTCGGGCCGAGTGTCGGAGCCCGCATGGCGGTGGCCGCCGCCTGCCGCGCCTCGGGGCTAATGGGAAAGAATGACAGGAATCTGCGACCGATAATGCCACGCTCGGAGATGATCGTCAGCAGATTATCTCCACATCCTTTCCCCTCCCTCGGGCCCCTCCTCCTCCTCTTCTGCTCGACCTCCCTTCGGTCTCGCCACCGCCACACTGTCCCCTTCTCCACCTCTAACCTCGCGCCATCCCATGTTCACCTGTGACACCTTCTCTTCCCTCTCCTCCGTCATGTTATTTGCCCTTTTTTAATCACCCCTCAACCTATTTCCCCCCTCATGTGGCCTCTGTATAATGGAGGTATTTGTTCTCTCTCTCCACCCTTCCTTCAGATGGACTCGGCTGCGTCTACAGAAGCGCGGGGTCTTCCTGCCCAGGCGTGACCGAACCGTTTGGCCTTCACGGTTCACGGCTCTGTGGCTGCTGTCAGTTGCTCAGTAGGCAGTGTAGATCCTGTGTAGCAATCAGCAGCTACATCTGGCTACTGGGTCTCTGACGGCTCTGCCTACTTCCTGGTCGAGCATGCCCGCTGCCCTCCCATTGGCTGCTGGCACATTCCAATCCTCCGATTGGCTGCGATGTCAGGGGGGCTCCATCCTGTGACCCCACAGACAGGATGTTCTCTGTGTCACAACTCCACAAGGGGCCCTTGTCAAGGCTTTTTGTGCTTTTTTTTCACTCCTTCCTCTTCCGCCATTCTTCTTTTAATTCTCCCTGTTTCTGCCTCTCTCTCTCTCTCGCTCGCTCTCCCTCATGCTCTGTGAGGTCCTCTTTGTGTTAAATGTCCTTGGATAAGGGCTAAATTATAAATGTTCTATAACAGAAATCTTAAAGACTGATTTTGCAGAAGGAAAAGTGTTAATTGATGCATGTCTGAAAAGCCCTTGAGATGACGAGATGTGCATTTGCTTTGTCCTGAACCTGGCATACAATGTAGATTTCTGTGTGGTTCAATTCTACAGCTACATTGTCTGCTGGGTTTCTGGCTAGCATTATAAGCAGCTGTTATATAACCCTCCGGTGCTCAGAAAGGTAAGTATCTATTCCGTCAATGTGCCTCAAATGCCTGACCTTGACAGTTCAATAAAAATAAAATATTTCACATTAATACTACTGAGTGACTCGTGCTGTCGTTTGTCAGACTGAATATAATATTTGAAAGAAGGGGGAAAGAAATCTCAGCAGAATCTGGAATCTGCAACATCTAAATTGATTCAGTGTTGCCTGTTCGTCCCAGGAGTTAACCCCGAGCAAGAGATGCCAGGAATATTCTAGTAACTCAGCACAAAGCCGGGTCCTTGTCTGTCAGGAGGTTGTCAGACTGCTGTCAGACCGGCTCCTTATTAGTGGGACAGCACTGTCTTCCCTGCAGCCGACACACACACACACACACACACACACACACACACCTGGGATTACACAAACCAACAATGCTGTTAGAAGACACTCTGCATCCCACCTCAGCGTGAAGCACCGAAAGTTTGTTTTCACTCCAATAAGCATTTGAGGAAAACTGAATCAGATGTTTACTCAGATACACGCAATTAAACAGTAATTTGGTGTGTCTCTGTCTGATTATTTCTGATGGTAGGCTCTCTCGAGGGAGTCTCCCCTCCCCCCACACACACACACACTGCAGGGAAACCAGCCACATATGTATGGTACATGAATAACGCAGCAGCTGTGCAGAGGCATATATATATATACACACACACACACACACACGAAGGCGCTGAGCCACAGAAGAAAGTGGACATGTTTGTACACCAGAAGGTGAAGGAAATGACTGTGTGTTGAGCAGGGACTCAGCAGGGCTGTCCGGGCCTTGTCACAGCCCTGCAGCAAATACTGTGGCAATCCAGGTGAAAGGCGTCTTTTTCTAAAGTTATTCCAAAGTAAGAAAAGTGGGACGAATTTGACTGTGGTTACAGCAAAAAACATTCTGAACTTCAGCTGAAGATAATATGAGTCAAGCTGAAACTATTAGTTGATTAATTGAATAGTGGATTGACATAAATGTTTACTTTGATAATTGTATAAGTCATTTATTACGAAAAAAATCCAAATATTGGAGTTGCCAGCATCTCATACAATATGTGAATATTTTCTGCTTTTCTCTGTTTTGTGTCATCGTATCATTTTACATAATTAACAGTTTAATCGATAATGAAAATAATCGTTAGTTGCAGCCCTGAATAGTAAGTTTCAGCAGTCTGTGTCAGTTAAATCAGATGGGTATAATCCAAAGTTACAGACTTATTAGTATAAAAGTCCCTCTTAGTGTTACTATCCCTCCTGTCTGTCCAGGGGCCCATTACACCAAATTTGCAATATGCGAGCTGCGATTTGCAACATAAAAAAAAAAAATCCTTCTCAGTTCATCTTGACAAATTTCACTATTTTGCAAATTTCTCTGCAATGATTTGCTAAACATGATGCTGCCAGCACTTGTGAGCTGCGTGTTAGCAGTGCTCGCAAATCGCTTTCTGTGAAATGTTCCCCCTTGGAAACACAAAAGGGTGAGTTTTACTTTTAAAAGATAATATAACTTTGGAAGATATCCACTTCATTTGACTATATGGACAGAAGGAACACTTACAGCCACCAATAGCTCTTTCAGTGTACACATATGTGAGTGTTGTATTAAGATAGACTTGAAAAAATGTGAAGCAGTCCTTTAGGTAAGAGGTTTCGAATGGTAATGGCCACTGGAGAAAAAACAACACAAGCAAGTGTTGGTGCCGCTTTCACATGTCAACACACGTAAAAAGATTTGCATAGAGGTTTTGCACGGGATTTAAGCAGTAAATGATGATGAAAATAAAATGCAATGTATGTTATGAAATTAAATATTAGCAATAAAATACTTTATATATGTTAATGTATTTATTCCACAATATATTCCTCTGTTATAGCAGATATGACGCATTAATTATAATGGATTTGCATTCATTATGAATTTGCTCTATGAATCACTGGACTCATCCTCAGTTTAGGTCTTTTCTGTGTCTTACTACTCAAACTCTCAGGTTCTGCCACAAAGATCCCTTTTTTTGTGACAATATTACCTGAGCGGAGCGATTCCATCGGGAGCCACTATGAGAATCCCAACAATGCGAGTGGTTGCTAATGGCCTGTAATGGGAGGGGTGTGTGGGCGGTTTATTGTTGCTTTGATAAGCTGTTGATGACGTGCGTGGTGCGAGGACTGCATGCACAGTCAGAGCGCAAAGCACCAGAATGCTGAGAAAAAGAGACGGCGAGAGGGCGAAAAAAGAGACACTGAAAGAGAGGTCGAGCCATCTGTCTTCCTCTATCACACGTATAAACGCTTTTCAAGGCAGGACAAGGTAGAAGGTGAAGGTGGCGTCATTTGAAGGCGGCGTCGGTGATGTCATTAGCCGGTGTCCGATCTCAACCCATTGCTATGAACACATGTTCCCTGTGTTGTCTGCGTCACTGCTGTAATAACTTATCTGAGTGTCAGGCAGTGACCTCTGCAGTAGGGCTTTCCCCATCAGCAAGCCTGCAACATGCAGAAAATTCACATGTGGTGAGTCTCTGTAGTTTACAGGGGTCACAAAGGTGAGAGTTAACACTTCCATCCCTGACTTTGGAAGTAAGATTTCAAAGGTTTTGTTATTTTAGCCCCTTGCAACAACCTGTATTTAGAATTGGGACAGCCTCTAGCCCTTTTTACTCAGAGATCACTCAGTAACAGCGTAGAGAAAGCCCGGCATTAGGCTAAGCTTTGCTTTGTTTACACTGAACCAAACAACGCCGGCATGATGCCGCCCCAGTTGTGGTTTTAGATATATCCCTGTTCCCTCGGAGGGAGAGGAGCCCCCGGACCTCGTTGTCGCCCCAGTTTGTGGACATTTTCAGTTGCAATGGTGGTGTCACATCATGCAACTGATTTTCAACAGAGATTCTGAATGGTTTTCAAACATCAGACAAACACTGTTGTCCTGTCGATAGGGATTCTGGAGGATGTGAACAAGCTTATCGTGTCATGTAATTTTGAGGACTTGTTCATGAGGTAAAGCTGTGAAATACTCAGCAGTAATACAGCTCGGTCCTCTGCAGAAACATTGTTTCAGGAGGAATTTAATTGTTTCAAATTGTTAAGTTGTGTCTCTCAGGTCCTGTTTTGTTGTGCTAAATGTGATTAATTTAAATTAATGATGTGTAATCTTATGCAACACCTATTTTACGCCTCTTGTAAAAGACTTCCTGGTTAAATAAAGGTTACAACAACAAATAAAAGAAACAATAAACTAATTAAACACCTACTGATAATGTGTTTGGGAATTTCACTTTGAAAATCCGACACTTAAAACAGCTGGAAATGTTGCACTTGAGATTTAAAAGTCAACAAGATGGACGGCCACCATCGGGAATGCTGGTTCCCGGTGGCGAGATGAGCAGGGAAAGAACTCACACTGATACTGAGGGAATTGTTGGTTTTTCTCAGGTGGTCCCAGTTTGCGGTATGAACCCACAACCCGTTGCACGTCGCTGTAAAAGCACAGTTCTCGCTCTGAGCTCCTGTCACATCCCTCGAGGTCTGTGAGTCACGGTGAACTGAGAGCCGTGGAAGCAGGAGCGGCTCCAGAAAACATTTCCCATTGTGGTATTTCAGAGGTCTGTTTCTTTCAAATGTCTGCTTATTCCAACAGAGAACTTTCCAATGCCACAGAGTCTCATTCAGGCTCTCCTTGTTTTAGTATAATAGAATTAAAAGCAAGGTTAAAAGATTAAAAAACACAGATTGGCTTTCACTGTCTGTGATAGAACAAGGCTCCATTTGAGCTGAAAGGGGTTCATTTAGTCTAAATGTTACAGTCTTGGCTGAAGTCTGGCCCCTTTTACAACTCCAGATCCTCTCTGCATGCCACACTAAGTGAGTAACAAGCCGATTTCCACGGTCCAGGTACAGACCACACCTACGAGGATCGCTCGCAGGGTAAAGGAGGAGACGTAGAGCTCCTACACTTTAGTTATTCATTTTTTTATAATTAGAATATTAGTCCATAGGTTAATTCCACTACTGTTTCGATCTATATATGTATATTTTTTAATTAAACATATGCATGCAAAGAGTTAAGAAAAAAGTGTTAATGTTTTATGTTTAGTTTTAAAGCTCAATTTTTTCTCTAGGTTATGCTACCAATTAATTGGAATTAATTTATTTGAAAAAATGTACTAATTGAACCTGTCTGTCTTTTCCCTATAATGAGTACCAAATTAAATTCTTACCAGGTAATGTTTTAGAAATTATGATAAGCAATGAATCAGTAAAATGGTAAAAGGCTTCATTTGTATAGAGGTTTCATTCAAAGTGCTTTACAAGGCTTTTGCTGCTAATTCTCCCATTCACACTGATAACAGCGAGCTACCACGCAGGCCCGACATCGGGAACAACTTGGGGTTCAATGTCTCCACATGTGACTCGCTCTACCTCCTGAGCCACCGCCGCCCCCAGGTGAGGTCAGGTGTCTCAAAATAATTCACAAACACAAATAAAGGCACACTTAAATACCATGAACCATGAACCCCAGTTCACGGGCGGTAGAGGCATAAAACGCCCCAAAACCAAATTAATTACAAATCATCATCATGTTTAATGGAGAGTAAGTATTACAGCTGTTGACAGTCTGGGAGTCACAAGCATGAACGTGTGGATTCAACTGGGGGTAAAGTTTCGGGGGATCCTGACCCAGAGTGTTTTTTTGGTGGGTGTCCAGCACCATCAGTCACATGGTGACGCATAATGATGAGCCTCGCAAACAGAATGTAAAAAAGAATCACAGGAAAACATGGAGGCATCAAGATGAGGGAGGTGAAGGGCTGTGAGATATAGAAACTTTTAAATAATATGTAAATTAATTTCAATCAGGTTGGGATTTAATTTCATTTTACGCCCGCACCTCCAAACTCAGCAAAAACTAGGAATAATCTGATCTGCTTATTCCATCTCCGTGTTTGCTCCACACACAAAGCACCAAAGATGATGATGCAGCAAAAGAAAGGCTTGGAGGTAAACAAACATGGTTGACCACATCCACGTCTAGATATCCATCTTACATGCTCATAGACAACCGCTGCGAGGGCTGAACGTGACATTATCTGACACTCGATGACGCACGCTGAATCATGACAGTTACGTAAAAACCTAAAGACAAAACCAGTGACTAAACACCTCTTGGAAGATGATATGTCAGATCGTGGACGGGAGAGAGACCAGTAATTACTGCTGAGCAATTTAGGCTTCACTTACTGCGCCTGTCTTCGGTTTGACCACACTACAGAAATTCAAACTGCTGGTGAGCAAGGCAAATCACAGCACGTTCACGATTCCATCATCTCATACCAAACCTGGTGACTCACCAGGCACAGGAGGAACCTACCGCAGAGTCTGGTGCGAAGGCGTCCCAACAGCCCGACCCAACCTGACTGGGATAGTGGGCACAGTGGACAAAACACTTTTCCAATTGGCCCGAAACAAAAGAAAAAATGCTCCAAAACAACAGTTTTAACTCACAAGGAGCTGAGGTTAAACCAGAACGTCCACCTTCTGTTCCACATGTAAGAAAACCTCAGTCACAGTCACAATGACATTTGCAGATTACGAAAAATCCAGCCCGACAACATAACCATGCTCAAGAAATGGTTGTGCAGTTAACTCAATGTGTATATAAGAAAACATTTGTCTACTTCGGTGGCAATGTTCTCTGTGGGGTTTAACCTCTAATAAAAGGGCGAAACTGGATGTTAAGCAGTGAACAGGCGGTTAACAAGCGGAGTTCCATCACACAGCGACAACACCAAGCTGTGGAAGGCAGAGAGAGTGAGTGAAAAGGCGTCCATTAAGTAAAGGTAATGTCCGGCGAGGAGTCCATTATCAGGAATTAATGGATGACGTGCATTGGATCACGGAGAGCTCGAAGAGCATCACCCCGCTTATCCCACGGTCACTTAGAGACTTAAGACTTAACAGACTTAAGACAGCTGTGAGCCAAAGTTTGGCGAACAGTAAATATAATTTGACAGTATGTTAAACAACAAGACAACACCAAAAAAACTATCACCAAGTTCAGAGAGACAGGGACATTATCAGATCAGAATCGAGTATTCAACCTGACAGGGGTTTCAAACTATATATAACAGGACACTTCAAACATTGTTCAAACTTTTACTATCTTTTAAACCGCAGAGATCTAAAGCAGCTGACAACTATCAAACTTGAAGTGTGGTATAAAAGTGGCAATAATAGTAAATCACACTTACATAAGACAATAATCCACTGATAAGATCTCATACTGCATTCAACTCCATCATCCATCTTTATCTCTGCTTTCTCGCTCTGAAATTCAAATTCTTTGTCGGCGTGGCCACAGTTAAATACAATATTGGATTTACCGGATAGAACGAGCCTACTGGGCACCGGTCCAGGGGCCCATGGGGTCAGGCGGCCCCTGGACCAGAGCCTCTGTTTGAAGTGACTGTTACTCGTGTTGGAAAGTCACAGAGCTCAGTTAAAAGCAAGGGCATCCTTATCGAGTCCTTAATATTGATTATCTGCAATCTTGTTTTTTGTTGATTTTTCCCTTCATACCACAGCTGCACCACACTGAGGCGAAAGTAACATTCATTAAAATACGGGAAGATTAGTGAATAAATATAAATGGGAAGAGGAGAGACGCACCTGCATCTGTTTCTTTCATGTTTCCTATCATATTTCTTACAGTGTGCTGCAGTATCTAGTGAAACATCTGTGCAGAGGAGCGTCCGTGTGGATCGGACTGCTTATCTTCACCTGTGCTAAATATAGTCGCCTCCTCGTTGGCCTCCATCATGCAGGTTACCTCTGGGTATTAAGGTCAGAAGTGTCAACGAACCAGAACTGTGCGAGAAGGACTTTGTATCTGCTCTCACATCAGCCCGAGTCTGGCTTCGACGTGGAGGAGCAGCGAGAGAAGCCCGAGCTCGGCATTCTGGTCGGATTTCATCCAGCTGAAAAACCCTGACGCCGCAAAAAATAAATCAAAAAAAAGTTTGCTGTCACGTCCGACAGATGGACAGACAGGCAGCTGACCTCACGCCACCGCGGCGTGTCACATGACGGGCTAGAGGACCAGCCGGTGTCAGGGATCGAACCCCGTCAAGGGGACAAGATTGTGAAATAAGGGTGAGATCTCCCCCTCTCACTCTCTCTCTCTCCCCCCTTTTCAGTGTTACACAATGAGAGGATGCAGCGACTAACGGGAGGGGGGGGAGTGAGCGATCCTGCGGAGAATAGCAGGGATGGCATGATAGAAATGAAGAGCACATGACAGGAAGGTTGGAAGTGTCTCTCCGCTCCATTTGTTCTGTGTGCTCGTGTGCTGAGGAACCATTTACCTTGGTAATGACATTATAAGCACCTGACTGCCACTATGATTGACTTTCCTCCAGAGAAGGGCTGTTGGTCGGGGCACCTCGGAGGGAGGGGCTCCTTGGTAAATTCCCTTGCTCAGATTCGTCCGGCTGGTCTGGGGATCAGGGAAATATCTCAATTCTTCAAGTTTCAGTCCACATTCCTGAACTTCCCACAGTAAATATCCACTCAAACTCCACCAAACTCTCACTTCTGTCTTCTGACTTCTGTTTATGTTCCTGGGCTGTTTGGACCTCATGAAGTTTTTTTTTTTTTTTTTTTGAAAACCATTAATAAAACTAATTCCATTTGAAGAAATAAATAAATCAAACAGCAAACCCCAGATTGAAACATAATAATTAATTTTGTTGCACAATGTCGGGTTGCCAGAAGTGCAGACAGTGTAATTATAACACATTAAATGGAAAATATAATCAAAATTCATTAGCTATTTTTGTCTCGCTAACAGCGTGGCTCTGAGTCAGTCAACCACTTCTGCTCAGACTAATTAATCTCAACAACTGTCGGATGGATGGCCAGGAGTTTCTGCACCGGCTTCCATGGACCCAGAGGATGAATCCACTGGTTTTTCATCCATCGCCACCACGAGGTCGACAGCTTCGGGTTAAAGTGAAAAATCTCAACTGCTGTCGGAGGGATTGCCGTTATATTTGCTACTTTAATTTATGTTCCCCTCAGGATGAATTGTAATAACTTTGCTGCCCCTCTGATTTTCCATCGTCAGGTTGGAGCTTCTGTTTGTGTTTTCAGAGGTTAGGGATTAGCCAGGCCTAGTTTTCTTATATTCATTTCTAATTGTTTGGCCCGTCCTCCCCCACATTTTGAAAGGCTCTGTTATGTTTCCAAGTATCGGAATGAACAAAGTATATCACTTTCATTTTCACTTCTCTTCTGACTCCTTCAAGTTCTTCAGTTTGTTGTGTTATCGTCTCCGTTTTCCAAACGGGGACCAATACTCTGTTTAATGATCAAAACAAATTTCTTTCCCAGTGAATAGTGACATTAAGTGCAGCCTCACAGAGCCACAAGCATGGCTGTGGACTCCTTCATGTTTGGCTAAAAAGTTTGTTTATGTTATCAGGTTTACTTTAAAATGGACATCTTTGATGGGATTTACTAGACTAATTCGCAAATGTGTATCAGTCTGGAACCTCTCAGTTCATTTTTGATTTCCAAGGGGCGTTATCGACGGGCGGAGACAACCAATCACAGCAACGAAACGCCGTCCTGTCAGAAGTTCGGCAAACACATATTTCTTATCAGCATAAAGTTTAAGTGCAGTTGTCTGTTCTTCTTTTAGTGAAAATGTACCGTCCAGTCGGTTTAATGATGCCGCTGTAGCCGGCCGGGGAACGTTCTGTATCAGGAGCCGCCATCTTGGATATTTACAAAGATACCTGAATGGCGTTCGTCTCTGTCAGTCATCGGATTAAACCCGCCTCGCACTAGATAAACGCTCGTGATTGGTTATCCCGATAAATCGGCAGAGAAGTCAGTGTGAATGTGAGAGGGGCCAGACGGATCTGCCAGAGACAATGAAACATGAGCTGCAGAGTCGTCTGGTTCCAGGGTAGAGATTTACCTGATTAAATACAAGTTGTCTTTGATACCTGATTTTCAGCTAAAAAAAATATAGAAATAATTATCTTTTTTTGCCTTTGAACTCTTACAAAAGCCCTGTAGCTGTGCAACAGGAGATTTAATGGAGTCCTTTAGGTTTGACAGTGATTCTATAAGGCTTCCAGAATATAATGGATCACAATTCAATTTTCCCATATAGGAATCCTAAAAGTCTTTTTGGCCTCAGCTGTCACTCTCATAGTCCTCATCTGAAATAGTTGCCTTTGACGAAGGTGAAGACGACCGTGCGACAGCCATTTCGCTGCGTGAACAGTTTGACGTTCATGCGTTGCGTCCGCTCCGGTGCGTCTTCAGGCCGAGAGACAGATGAGTCTGTGGACTCCTTCCTGCTGAGAGTGAAAGCTCCTCTGCGTGGGAGAGTCGCTTTCTTGTCTCTCAGAGCCCCCCTTTCCTCACCCCCCTTCCCCTCCCTCGCCCCCCCCCCCCCCTCGCTCTCCCCCTTTTTTCTCTCCCGACGTCCTGGCTTAGAAAACGAGGAGTAAGTCTCTCTGTTTCAAGAGGTTTGGAATTAGTTTGTCTCCTAGCAACAACCCGTACAATACAACATGGTTTTGTGTGAGACAGAGACACAGTGTGAGAGTGATGTGTGTGTAAGAAGTGTGAGACGCTTTGGGAACGGTGTGTGTGTGTGTGTGTGTGTGCATTAATCAGCTGAGCACACTTTTTCCACTGTCGTACATGTTTGGTGGGTTTAGTCTCATGTGGAAACCTGTTCCACTCCACGCTGTTGTCTCACTCTTCCCCTCGTCTTCCTCCGTCCTCCAATACACACACACACAGACACACACACACAGGCACACACACACGCGCACACACAGATACATTCTTCATTCAGAGCGGACAGCACTTCCTCCCTGCGTTGACGTTACATAAGCGCCAAGAAGCTGAATGGAAACTGGTGATAAGCTGGTGTTTTATCACGAGGACAGAGGCAGTGACCATGAGAGTCCGGGAGGGACACACTGTCCGCGGGTGTATAAATGGGGGAGAACATCCTCTAAACAACCACCCACCCCCCCTCCCACATGGCCACCATGATGTCACCAACCCTGGCTTTTAGTTAAAATGTAGGTCACAACCTGGAAAACCTCCCCCAGAGACACCAGAATGAAAGCTTGGTTTGGCCAAACGTAGACTGAGGTAACAGTGACAAACACAGCAGAAAGTCTGTCAGCTTGTCTTTGGGCTGCGACCCTCTGAGTGACTGACTGCTCTCGTGTAGCTGGAAATAAAGCAGGAAATGAATGGGTTAAGCTGCCATAGCTGCGACTGTGAAACCTGAGAGGGAGAAGGAAGGGGAGACTTCTGGGGAGCAAAGAAAAAGAGGAAGACCCGGAGCGCTACCCTTTGCCCTCCTCCTCTCTGACAGCTCTTTGCCTCTCCGCCGGTAGCACGGCTTTCTCCTCCGTTCTGTTTCCTCTGTGTTGAGCGTGTTTCGGAGCGGCCGCCGCCTCTTTCTGGGGTTGGCAGCGCCGTGAGTCATTTTCACGGATGAGCACCTGTGACAACGTGTGTTTGTGTGGCTGGTTCTGTGTTTTTTTAGGTTTGTTTGTTTTGTTTGCTGGGGGGACTCTTTTTACGGTTACACCGCTCCAGACGAGGTTCTTTCCCTCCTGGTGTTAAAGCTCAGCAGTAAGCGTTTCCCACTTCCTGTACTGCGCTGAATCAGCCTCCAAGAATGTACGAGCACTGACTCACACTTCCTCCTGGATATGACAGAGCTTCCTCTTCTCCGCCAACTGATTTAGCCTCTCCCTCCCTCCCTCCGCCCATCTTCCTTTCACTCCCACTCCCCCCACCGCCACCCCCAACCACCCAACCTCCTTCCTCTAACAGTTGAAGGTTTGAGAGGCAACCCAGAGTGGAATAACTCCCAGAAAGGCTGAACACTGACGGACTGAAGCAGGGCACCGAGGAGGGATAAGTCACTGGTCTCAGTCATCGAGCGTCTGAGTCATTTGAATTTAATTTGTTCTGTCTATATTTAGATGCTTCAGTCTGGCCTTATGATCATTCATGGGAGCAGAACAGATGGGTCTCTGTTGCATCGCTCGAGCCAACAACAGGTCCACCATTAACGTCCCCTGGGCAGGTGAACTGCAGGTCAACTCTTATTAAAACAATCAACTGACAGCACGGTCACATATGGAGGATTATCATCAATAAAGTGATCAATATTACATATATTATATTGCACATTTAAATGAAGGATTTCTTTGATATCAAGACACGCAGATAGTTGTATTATTTGTATTTTCCTTCCAGGTTGTGAGACATCTGCCTCCACGACACGACAGCGCAGGTGGAAAGAATTTGAATGTTATTTGTCTTCGTAGAAACTTTACTCTGTAATCCAAAAGACAGACAGACAGCAGTTTTTAAAGGGATTAAACTCGTCACAGTAAAATCTGTGCAACCAAGATATTGTATCTGGAAGGACACAAATGTTTTAAATGTAACTTTTCATCGCTTTTATCTGCACGGCAAGAAATCAGCAGGACCAAGCAAGAACATTTTGAGAGAATTTTTTTGGGGGCATTTCTGAGCCTTAAGGTGCTTTATGTCGTGGGGTATAACAGCAGCTCTCATTTTCTGTTACCAGCAGGTGAGAAATCATCGAATCTGAAGAATTTTCTTCTAACACATAACTGATCTTCAGGTCAGAGCCAGTGAAGATTAACAATGTTTTGCCAAAACAAGAGCCACGCAGGGCAGCAGAACTGGTAAATGGACAAGAAAATTGGCAACCAAATATTTTATATTCCTTATTTACAAAAATGTTGGTGTAATTTTGTTCCCCTCTGAACCTGAATTTAATTTTGCAATTTGGAGTTTCATCAGATTCATTTGAATTATTCTGTTTAACCTTGTAGATCAATTGTTGTTTTTAATATTCATAAATCTTTTTTTTAAATTGTATTTATTCATGCATGTATTGAATAGTCTATTTATGAATCCCTCATTTTTACTTTCTGATTAAATATCCATTTAGAGCTCAAGAACAAAGCGAAGCAGAACACAAACACGTCTGCATAACGCAACAGGACAAAGCACATTTCTCTGAATAAAAGTCAGAATATCAAAGTTAAAAAAGCAACAGTCACTTATTTTCATGAGAAGTGTATTGAGTCTCAACTTTACTTGACGTACATTACATATTACTCAAACATGCAAACCATCGCAACCATCTGGTCGTCATCGTTTCTTTAGAACATGGATTTGACTTACAGTGGAAAAGAGTCTGAAAGGAACCCTCCATAAAACCGCAACTTGCCGTTTTCACGATTCTGTTTTTGAATGTATTAAACAAACCAGATATAACTTGGAGTTTAGTGAGCTTTAGAGATGCTGACAGGTGGAAGTTGTTCCCTTCAGAAAGAGCTGGCTAACTGTTTCCCCCTGTTCCCAGTCTTTATGCTAAGCTAAGCTAACCAGCTGGCTGCAGAGACATGAGAGGAGTATGATCTCCTCATCTTTAACACTTAACAACTTTAACAAGAAGTTCTAAAAGAGGTGGGAGCTAACTACGTGCAAATACTTACTGTTATTAAGTAGTTTTCAGTACATCTACTTTACTTGAGTATTTATTTTTCTGACAACTTTTTAGTTTGACTCCCTACATTTTAACAGAAATATCTGAACTTTCTGCTCCTCACATTTTCAAAACAGGCTCCTTACTTTAGTTTTAATACATTTGAGGGAAATTATTTTTATTTTATTAGTTCAGATCATGCATGACAGACGTAAAGAGACGAATGAGACAAGGGAGGAAGACTCGAAGGTGTCTAGTGGATGTGACGTCCAGAACTAAAAACCAGAACTAGAACTACCTTTTACTTTAATGGGGACATTTCAGAACCTGAACCTTTTCACTTTCACTTGAGTAAATAAGTTGAATCAGTACTTCTACTTTTATCAGAGTTTCTGTACTTGTACTTGATAAAGAAAGTGTGTGCTGTTGCCACCTCTCATTATAAAAGAGGTTGAAACTCAACACTACAAACTAACTGAAGAGTCCTGTATGTGTTACCCGCCGTATGTACAGAAAGGATATCGCCTGCAACAGCACCCTGACACCTCTCTCTGCTACCTTTTCCCTCCCATCAGTCTGTAGAAGTAGGCCATTCTGTGACTACTCAAGTGTGAAACGGAGGTCTTTTTTCTGTGAGCGCAGTGGAAAGTTTACCTTGTGACCAAGGTGTGCTGCTGTGCTGATTATGCAAACATCCCACAGCCAGCAGGAGCCTGAACACACACCCACACTCATGCATGCATGCATTCACCTGACTCATAGGTGACGTCATGTGTGACAGGTGCCTCCGTGGATACAGCAGGACCTGAGGCAGCGAAGGTGCGTCCGTGTGCGTGTGTGTGTGTGTGTGTGCATGCATGCGCTCCTTGAGTTGTTTGCAGTGTTTACACATAACAGTGCAATCGTTAGAGAGTGTATCACGCGTCAGGGGAACTGGGGAAACAGCGAGCACTAAGAGGAGCCGGTGATGTCACACAGTCATAACCAAGGAAAATGTTGTGCAATACCTGCGTCATTCTGCACCGGGACAACAGCAGGTCGAAGCTGGGAGCCGGCTGGTCAACCTCTAAACAACATCTGTCATATGGAGCCTGCGAGCAGCACAGAGGCAGCGGTGTAGTGCTGCTGGTTAGTCAAGGCCCAGTGACTTATACTGCATTAGTAGGTGGAAAGCACCGTACTGTCCAGCAAAGCCAGATAATCTGATGACTGTTGGAGGCACTTCAGATGACCAAATATTGTGGTATGTTTGTTAAAGGAAGTTAACACAACCCCCCCGAATTCAGCTGGCTTTCCTGCACACGCACGCTCGTCCTACTTAGAAAGAAACAATGATCGAATGTGTGCG
Source organism: Lateolabrax maculatus (assembly GCA_031216445.1). Classification (NCBI taxonomy): domain Eukaryota; kingdom Metazoa; phylum Chordata; class Actinopteri; order Acropomatiformes; family Lateolabracidae; genus Lateolabrax; species Lateolabrax maculatus. The sequence goes on along the minus strand of CM062208.1, from coordinate 2,242,026 downwards.
GTCCGGTCAATGGGAAAGCATTTTTCTCCTCTTTGGAGAATGAGGCCAGGTCGGGTCTTGAGTCACCCCCCCGAAAGCGAAGCCTCACAGCGCGGGGAGGAACCGGGAGCATCTCCGGACCCGGTGTCTCGGACAGGTGAAGTGATGTCATGGGATTATTTTATCTCAACAGAGTGTATTAGAAGAGAGCTCTTCCGTTGGAGCGGCTGGAGTTTCCCTGGCTGCCCAGGCAGCGGAGCACCTGTCAGGAGGGACGTTGCTTTATGACTTAAACAAACACAAATCAAAATCCACCTGATTTTCTCTTGCTGCCCATCACCAAAATATTTTTACTTTATTATTTTAATCTGCTCCTCAATCAAGTAGCCATCACTCATTCTCTTTATCACTCGTATTCAGAGCGTCGACCTTTCCCCTAGTTTATTATGCACGAGGTTCCAGTCATTCACGGCACTGAAATGTGTCAAAAAGTGACTAAACGGCGCCACTGTGGGCTGTTTCAAATTACCAACGTGAAGCATGTTAGATCGACCTCTCTGCTGATTGATGATTGTCGGAAGAGTCATGGTGACTCAAGCACAACACAGGAAGGAATTTAAATTTTGGAAATTTGCCTGGAGTCCCAGTCGGGTTTGCCATCTGCATTTCTGCAGAGGCCTCCGTTCAGATTGTGCCCGTGTGGGACAGCTGGCAGAGACGCACCGATCGCAGACTGATGTCTTGGAAGCGGGGAAGCCAACTTTAAGGAAAGGGGGTTTGCTCTCAAGCGGACGATGGGGCCGACAGTATTTGTGGACACTGCCACCATGTGGCTCCCCTCCAGCCTCAGAGCTTCAATACAACCAGCAGTGAGCAGAGGAGGGGCGTCCGCCATCAACAGAGGGGTTACACTCTACGGTGTCAGATGAAACTTAAATATCAGCACTTGGGAAGTTGCTTGTGACACAAAATGTTTGATAATAAAATGCAAAGACAGTGTTTAAAATGAAGAAGTTACAGCCATGATGTTGTTGGGATAGTGCAAAGAATAAGCAAATACTGTAAATATGAACAGGTTCAAACTGAAGCAGGCTCACATCAGATCTGCAGTCTGCAGCTTTGTCAGTCACTTTCAACAATAAATGCACCCAGAAGATTATTTTTATTAGATATATATAACTGTCTTTCAGGATGAGTAATGGACAGTCCATATCAGGGTAATTACCTTTTTTGATATGGTTAGAATAGCTGTGAGGGAATTTAATTCATTCAGGGAAATCGATGTTAGTTTATTTCTGGACAGGAGGCACTGAGTCAAACTGCTGTGAAAAATAATCAGGTTTTTCACGTCACGCATCGAACCAACAATAATCTTGTCAAGCGTTTATTGGCATCAATCTTCAGTCTAAATTATCATCCAAAACTGTCAGTGAGAGTAAGATCATCCTGTGCTAATTCTGTGAATATTAAGGAGTATAATTACTATGTGGTGCTAACAGAAGCCGTCTGACTGGGGAAACCACAACTGACCACAACCGCAACAGGGTGAGCAGCTAAATAATTCCCCCTGTACATTTTTAAACTATGATTCAGTCCTGAGCACACCCACCATTTCAGCCTCATGTTCTAATGGTTGATCTTTTAAAACAGGAAAAAAAAAACAGCTCAAGAAAATGTGCCCTGGAGTTTTGCAGTTTGTTGATAAGGGACGGTGGTAGCGTGATGTCTGCCACGCGCCTGGGTGACAAATGCTCTTTGTGTCCTGTGAGATAAACGAGCGGTTTGGTCTGGGTGGGACGTCTTTGAGCTCCTGGAAGGCTTGGGTTAAAATCGCAAACAGCGGGGACGTCGAGGCGATCAAACCGTCTCTACAGCCCTGGGAAAGAGGAGGAGACGGGACGGACTCGGACAAAGAAAGAGGAGTCACTCCTTCAGCAGAGACTCATCTCATCCTATCACTGTTGAAGAATCATATCAGTGTGTTTTGCTTTATTCAAACACATGCTTATGTTTTTTCCCACCATTCCTGGCAGCCATTTGTTTCCATTCACTTCTGTGTGGTAGAAAAAATTAATTAACATGATCTTGAAACTTGCTTAAAGCAGCTGCAATGAATATACTTCTAATAAAAATGTGTTTGCTCGTAGTGACGAACCTACAGAGACTCATCACCTTCGCCCTTACAGAGCTGTACAGTCGAGGTTCAGCCCTTCGTTCAGCTGTCCGACCCACAAATGTACTGTTTTGCTCCACTCTCTCTCTCGCTCTCATAGCGTCGTTTCCGGCTCCAGCTGTTTTCACCAAAATGGCTGCAAAACCCTCCGTTCCACTACCTGCTCAGCACCAACCAGCAGACAGACTGTTAGAGACCAGCTGGGGAACAAAGAGGAGCATTTAGTGTTTGGTCCCGGGTTCAGAACAACACCGGGTCTAGATTATCATTATTATTATTATTTTTATTATGATAGATAATCATGTATGATAACATCCATCTGATGGCTGCAATGACTCTGCATACACATAATAGAGGGTACAAGCCAAAGAAGTGATGCACTGTTGTACATGGAACTAACTCTGGATAGGCAGCTGGACCTACAAGGCTGCTCTCATCAAAACATGCGATGCAATATAATGAGTATTTTTACTTTACACAGTGTGAGTGTGTGTGTGTGTGTGTGTGTGTGTGTGCATAGTCACAAGATGCTGATCAAGTTGACCCGATGCTTCCTGTGACTCACGGCTCTGAAACCCTGGGACTCATCCGAGAGGAATCTGGGGGACTTCTACCACACGGAGACCTTGTTGTTGCCTTGGCAGGAGGAAACAGAGCGAATGTGGAGAACGCGCTCGGCGGGCTGAGATTCCTCCGTCCGCTCAGGGATGCAGGACGGAGCTGATGTGTTCATCGACATGGACGTGCTGGAGTCTGCACACCATCCGTCCATAGCTTCCTTTTAGTTTAGGTGTGACGTTTTAGTCATCAGCTGTGGTGGAAAGTACAATTTTCTCTGCCCCTTTATACTTCTACATTTAGAGTTATTATTGTCTCCAGTTATAGTTATGATTTTGAAAACAAATTATATGATAAAATATGTTGGATTAAACAAGCTCCACTTCAACTACCAACACTATCAAAATACTGCTGACACTTCAATGCATTAAAATAATAATCAAATTCCAGAATATTTAATATTTTTACAATTAGGATGGAAGAGTATTCTGTATTCTGTTTCAGGAGTACTTCTGCTTTTCATATTTTAACTGCATCTTGCTGGTGATACTGTTTTGAATGCAGGACTTTTACTTGAGGAGTTTTTATGTTTTTATGTTTTATGTTGTTTGTACTTCAGGACCGATCAGCTGAGGACGGATATCACCTGGATACTGAAATCTATTTGAAAGTGGCATTAAAATAAGAGTTTGAACAGCTGACAGTGTGATGAGCTGCAGGTCACTGTGTCAGAGTGACTCAGTGCATTTAACCCAGCAGGCTGTGATTCTCTGAGGATTTCTGATCAGGAAACTGATTCTGAAGGAAATATTTGATCTGAAAGTTACAGGTTTTTTTGGAGGTCGATGTTTTTGGATAAATATGTTGGATCAAAATGTGCAGTTTTCAGGAACTATTTCTTGACATCATTTGCAGAGATTAAAGAGTTTAAAGGGAGATTTTCCTCCAGCTGACAGGTGGGGCCACACTGTGACAGGGGTCCCATTCACTCACCGTTTTAACTCGTAATACTTGAGCATATTTACTGCAGTTTTTAACTTATTTGCTTTTTGAACGCAGTATTTTTCCAGTGTTGATACTTTGATGTAACATTCAGCTCTTCCACCACCGCATTTATCACATGGCCGACATAAATAACTAATAACTTCCACAGGAAATTACTCACTGCTTTGGTTACCAGTCATGTTGGGACTTTTTCACGCTTAATAATTGTATGAATGGACGCCTTAAATGCAGATATCTGTGGCCTGTGTCGGTGCAGCCAGGCGTTAACAAACACCGGTTTACACCCGTCCACCAGCGGACCGCGCTCCTCTTCCTGCTGCTGTAGAAGAGCCGAACCGAGCCGAGCCGAGCCGAACCGAGCTGAGCCGAACCGAGCCCAGCCGAGCTGAGCCGAACCGAGCTGAGCCGAGCAGAACCGAGCCGAGCCTCTCCAGCCGGCATCTGCAGGGGGTTTCTAATGCGCCTTTTATTTTTACTTTATTTATATTCAAATTCAACCAAAAGAATCCTGCATTCAAAAGTCCATAAAGAAGCAAAACTGCAGCTGGGAATGAAAAGTTAAAGAGCTCAGTGAGAAGAAGAGTTGATTTTAAAAATGTAGAATATTGTGCATCAATGTGAGAGAATTATTTCGGTGTTTTACTGCTTCACACACTGGTGGTGGGAAATTAAATCTGTAGGACTTCTTCACATTTTCTGAGTTCATTCTGTATTTTCAGCATCTTTTTGTGCGACTTTACCTGAAACTGCAGCTGTGGAGTACAACCAGGTGAGTAAACCTCACAGTCTGTCTGCAACAAAGACAACAGTCTGCATGAAATAGAAATATTACAGGAACATGAAGTGCAACACTTGAAAATGTACTTTTCACTTCTGCATTTAATAAGAAGTTCATATGGATCTTTATACCTTTATTCCTTTTACTTAATTTATTATCACATAAATGCTGCTTTGACATTTATAAGTGTCCTCATGATTTTTCTGTTATTCATCAAACATTATTTTAAAGGTATTAAAGGATAAGCACCTTTTTAACTCTCAGAGGGAGTTTTTCATGTGACTAAAGGTTTCTTTCTTTTCTTTTTTAAATGATCAAAGTTGTGACATGACTTTGATTGATCGATTTTAACCACGATTAGTAACCAAGTTCATGCTATTGTTGCAATTTCAACGTCCAGGGGTCGATATTCTGATCAGAATTACATGAGAAGATTGTGAGTTGATGCAAATGAAGCAGTTTATTTAAATAGCCTAAGGAGGAAAAAATAGAATAAAAATGAACACGGGTTGCTGGGTGGCATTCACTGTCAGAAACCATCTTAACCAGTCTGTCACTGGCTTGTCAGAATTCAGATATTCGGCTTTCTGCGTTCAGACACATTCCTCACAAACCCAGCACTTCCACAAATGACTATGATTTCCTCTTGGCTGCTGAAAGCACTTGATCCGCGCAGTCCAAGAAATATAATTTTTGCCCTTCTGTACGTCCATTTCCTGTCCTAAAATACTTGCATATGTTTTCTCTGTCAACTAAAGTGTGAGTCACTTGGTTTAAGAGTAAAAACAAATACAAATGGAACAAGCTGACTCACATGAGTGACTAAGACATCTGGAATACACCTTCGGGATTTAGGAGAAGCTTTGATCCTCTTTCATAGTGTGTGTGTGTGTGTGTGTGTGTGTGTGTGTCAGCATCCATCTCTCTCATAACTACAGTGACATCTGCTGGCTCCAGGTTACACTGGCTGTTGTTTCTGTGGAAGGGAAACTGTCCGTGTGAGGAGCAGGTGGAGGTCTCACACTGTATTATCAGGCTCTCGTGGTTGGAAACACCACCTGTAGGGGCTTCTTCACTTCCAGATTGGCGGGGAGTCTCATTTAAACTGATTTACACAGGGAGACTGTGCTGTTGTGTTTATTGTTAGTGAACTGGCATGTTTGACTTGAGCAGAAGGATGAATGAAGACTGTCCGGATCTCTTCATGATTTATTCTCCAGATACCAATTTGCACTTATTTTTACCACCTTCCTGCCTTATCTTTATATATTCTGCTCTGATCTGCTCCATCCTCTGCCTGATGGTTCTAGTCTGATGGATCGCCTTATAAAGTGTGTTGGAATCAAATTAAAATCTTGTTTATCAAGCAGAACGTTGGAGTTCTGTGACGCCTCCTCGTGTGTGGCCCGTCGGACCTGCATCTGTTGTGTCACGTGGATGACACCAAAACCAGCGAAGAAGGCAGTTTCCATCATTATTATCTTGTCTGTCAGGAGTAAAGAGCTGGATGTCCCAAAACGTTCTCCAGCTAAATGAAAATATGTCTGAAATCACTCTTTCTGGTCCTCTGAAGTCTGGCCCAATTTTACAGAAACATCTCGGTTCCCTGTCGACAAATGTCAACCCTGCAGACAGAAACCAGGGTGTGATATTTGACAGTGACCTTTTGTTTGAAAAACAAGTTGCAAAAGTCAATCATGTTTTTATCAATCGAGGAGCATCTCAAAAATCTGGTCTTTTCTCTCTCGAGAAGGTCACTCATGCTTGTATTTCATCTCGGTTCCAGTGTTGTTATTCACCGAATTTTAAGGTTTAAAGCCCCCCCAGCTGATTTTAACCAACACTGTGCTGGCTGTTTTAACTCATGGTTCAGGACTGAAGGAGACCCGTTTAGCGGTCGGGGCCCCTCAGCTCTGAACTCCCTGTCTGAAGATCTGAAGCTGAAGCTTTTTATTCATTTTAGCTTTTATTTCCAACATCCTCTCTCTGTCATGCTGATTCAAAAACTTTAAAACCCTTTGAGATGTCTGTATCTCTCATGATGCTGTTTGAGAAAATCCTCTGGACCTTTACCTTCACAAACTTTGAGCACAGTAGATTCAAATATTTTTGAAACAACAACAAAAAGGAGAGAAAGAAATCCAGTCCACTCCGTCGACAAACCGAATCTAGTAAAATATGCAAAAACCAAAGGATCAAAACAGGTGCGTCCAACTGCGTCTTTCTTTTTAGGAAATGTAAACTGTCTCGTATAAAACGCAGAAATGTGTATAAGGCCGTGCCTCAGCTTCCAGCTTTGATATTTTCTAAAATGTCAACTTCCTCCCCCTTCTCACTCCTGGAGATCAGTGGAAATGGGGAAAAACACAGCCTGCCAGCACAGTTTTCTTTTGTTTCTTTTTTACCTGAAAATTCAAAAGGGATCATGAATAAATTAAAGGTGCACTGGTTGAAGTGGTTGTCAGTCCATCAGACCAATGGAGCCACCTGTGGTTGTGATAATGAAATAACTGTCAGGCACAATGCCTACGGGCCCGGCTACACATGAATGATCCCACACTTATGACTCATTTTGTTACGGCAGAACAATGAATGTCATCTAGCGAGCACAATTAACACCCCCCATCATATATTTTCTAAAGTTTGAAGGAAAGGTTCAGGTGAGGGATTTATTGTTGAATGATTATGGCACTATGAAGGACCCAAAAAGTCTCACTTAAGTGTTATTTATCTTATTATTCATGTATTTCACACCCGGCGGTGACTAAGTGTTCACAGAAAAGGTGTTCACACCAACTCAATCCACACTTGCATTTTGCCAGATTTGTTTGGTATTTCGCCGTCCTTTCCCATCCAAACGGCAGAACAAGCAGGACTGTGGTGACCACTCAGAGGCCGACTGACGTAACTGAGCTGCATACACACTGTGTTTTCCTTTGCCTTGGTGTGACCGCTGGACGTGTCCAGGACAGGTTGTTACATCGGAGGAATCTCTTCATCTCGGCGTCCAGAGGTTGTAACACCTGACGCAGGTGTGGAGGGCAGCATCAGCATCGATTCATCAATCCTCTTCATTACCCAGGTAATCCTTTCAGGGGCTGCGATGGGCACAAGGACGAGAGGCGGACCTCTGGAGTCTTTGGACTGTGAAAGAAAAGAAGTACATGAGAACTCAGAAAGAACCAGGATCTGAGAGCAGGTTTAAGTTCAAGATAAGGGATGAGGCTTGGCATATTCTATTTTTATTATTAACACCATGAAAATACCATGAAAACACCAAAACTTTCCAACTTCCCTATCCCGTTTGTTCCTACTGAAGATAAAAATGTAATATATATAATTAATAATTATATATATATACTTTGCTTTAAGTTCTTAAAAGAGCTGGGCTCTGTAGTTTTTAGAAAACATCCCTAAATCAGGAGTAAATAGCACATTTGTCGGGAACTATTTTCAGCTGCAGATTAATACACATTTGGTGTTCACTGAGTATTTATGGCAGCCGGATGGAGAATGTGGGATTGACTCAACATAAACTGTGCTCATAGTGGTCAGCAGGATCATTTCTTCCTTGGTTTTGTTTAAATGAAGCTGAATGAAATACTATAGTGTTCAAATATTAAACTAAAATAAAAAGCTTTGTGGAATAACTTCAACTGAACAAACAAGCATAATACGTTCATAGTGTAATCTGCTTCATCTGAACACAACATTATAAAGTCTGAGGTGGACCGAACACTCTCCTCCTGTTGGGCTGAGTGATGGAAGAGAAGCATTAACAGCTTTAAATGGAAAGTGCTTTTCACACATACAGAGATAAATAATAATCATTTAAACAGATTTCTGAGCTTTTTACAGCCCTTTTAAATCAAAGTTACAAAGAGCTTTACACTCACAAAAGTGAAACAAAACTAACGGTGGCGGAGGGCTGAAAGAAAAGAGGAATATTATATTAATAGATGAAATAGTTAACAGTGATTATGGAAGGTGCTTTAGATAAAAGGTGATGGACTGATCGCCATAGTGACCAGCTGAGAGACTCGTAGGAGGTTAACAAGTCAGAAGTGTAACAGGTGAGGACTAGGGGTCAGTTCGTATGCAACTGAAACACATATTTAAAAAAATCATTAATACAAAATAATTCTTTCAAATCACTTTAATTAAATATCACTATTTAGGTTCAGCTTCCTACAAAGTTTTGACAAGAGTTTTGGGGAACATGTTTATGAAATGGTGCAGAAGTAATATAGAATATTTTAATTTGATGCACTCAGCTGCAATGAAGAGCTACAGGAAGCTTGTTCAGAATAATACTGTGATGTGATACTGAGACTTTTTGTTGTTTGTTTGTTTAAAATGGTTTGGCTTAAAAAAAAAAAGTTTTTTTTATCATAAAATGTAAATGAAAGCAGACACGCAACTGAAAAAGCCTTTGAAAAAAACAAAGTCTAAAGAAAAGATACTGTGAGACATGGTGGCTTTAGCTGATGTTTCCTATTTTAAAGGGGGGGGGGGGGGGGAGTGTATGTTAAGGAGTTCTCCATCTTTGAGTCCACTCCCACAGTAAACCAGTGACGGTGGTGTGGAGTGGAGGGGTAGAAATACGAGGACTTACTAACAGACAACAGCAGCACCACATACATCTGGACCAGTCGAGGGTCCGGTGTGTGTGCAGCCTGTTGTGCAGCAGTGAAGAGAAAAGCTGTGGAATCAATCACACACAAGAGGCTGTTGTTAGCCGGGGGGAGAGGGGCTGGATGGGCACCAGGCAGGCGGCCGGGTGTTCGCTGCCCAGGGTTGAGTGTGTGGCAGAGAGCCAAAAACATCAGGGTTTTTTTTTTTATTATAAACCCTGCGAGTGGCTACTTGTCGGTTCCATCTGAAAGGTTGAGCGCTCTCTGAAAATGCAGCGTGTGACAGAGAGTTGGTCAAAGCAAGCCGAGCCATTTTTCCACACTCTTAGTTGTTTAAATGGATTTTCTGCTAAATGTTTTAATTTCACATCCTTGTTTAAAACAGAGAACCTTAAATGTCATTCCCTTCGCTCTCTTTTTGCCTGGAACTGCTGGTTTTTAATGGTATCTGATTATTTACAAAAAATATATATAAAAATAATACAGTAGAGAAAAATTGATTGTCCAAAACATTTTTTTATAGAAGCCACATAATTAAACAAATTATAATCAAAGTGCTATGACTGATCTGCAGTACGAACTCTCTTTACACCCTCAGTTTTCACACCCAGACACAGATGAAAGTGACTGTAAGCTGGCTGTGTTAGGCAGAAGAGTGTTATTCTTACCAATAAACGTATGCTTTGTAAAACTGAAAGACCGAACACCACCTGCAACAGTTTGCACATGATCATCAACACACACAAAAAGGGAAACTCATATATTTTTCAACTCTGAACTTTCTGTACATTTGTTTCATTAATACTGTCTGCTTATATCTCTGACATGATGAGCTTGACTGTTACATAAAGTGGATAATATGAGGTCTCTGTTTGGCAGTATTAGCAGTAATTACAGACCAATCGGCACACATGGTCAGAATCATTATGCCGGCGCATTAGGCACATACAGAGAGGTGGCATGGGACGAACTGCAGGGTGGCTGTACATCTGTTTAAAAGAGAAAACTCAAAGATGTGCACCAAACAAAACCCGATCACTCCCTGTCTCTCAATGCTTCTAACAATTATTAAGGTGAATATGACACATCAGAAAGATTTACCATCAATAAGACCAGGAGAACAATATGTGCACATTTGTTTTAAAGCACTACACACGAGTGACACTAAACATATCGCTGCATTAAGGTAATAAAACACATCAAACAGCTGTTCATATATGATCGTCAGTGTGTCGACGAGAGCACGAGTCATACAGCCACAAAGGGCGGCTGAGGCTGATGGAACGTCGAGAGCTTTACAGGTGTTTGATTGCAAACCAAAGTATTGGACCATTTGAAACTCTGACCCTGAGATGGATCACCGAAGTTATTAAAATTCCTCCTGAGGGGAACATGAAAGTCTGAACCACATTTCATGGCAATCCATCCGACAGTTGTGGAGATATCCGAGTCTGGACCAAAGTGGTGGACGCTGCCGTCCCTGAAGCAGCGCAGATAAAACCCCTTTCATCAGGACTGAATGTGTGCCGCTGTGGGGATCCTCTCCAGTTGTGACCCAGGGTCAGGGGGGATCGGACCAGGCAGAAGACTGCTGCACTCTGACCACAAAACAGTCGCAATGTAGAAACAAATTGATCAGATACAATCAGTGAGAATCCACTTATTATTTATTATTATTATTATTCATTAGGCTTGTTGCATCACTTTCATCCATTCAAACATGGAGGAAGAACACGTTTTCTGTTCCTCTTTCACAAACCGACAATTGTCAAAGTTCCTTTTTTCGCCTCCCGTAAAGCATGGCATCACCAGGGCTTTTTTTAGAAGGCTGCAAAGTGAATGTTGTACTGCAGGTCCAAAAAACTGAGCTGCACACTGTTTAATTACCGCGCAGGATGACCTACTGAGCGGAGAAAAAAGAGACTGTGTACACAAAACCTTGTATTGATCACAGACAGAAACATCAGAAAGGCTTTTGATTTATCACAGCTGCTTTGTTCTGGTTTATTTTTTATTTCTTGTCTCTTCTGTGCTCATGGACTTCATTCAGATATAAAAAGAAACAGTTCCCAACTGGATGCACCATGGGGACATTTAATGAGGCATCATGTCTTTGTTATGGTGCAGGGATCTGACTGTGGCGTGTCTGCAGCGGATTGTATACGGTGCAAATTCAGGGCACAATTTGCAGGGATAACAGGCTCCCCCAGAATGCCGAGCGCGGAACCAGCAAGCGCCGAATAAGACGTCAGCTGTGTTCAAAAAACAAGGCCGCCGTGAAAAAGACGAGAAATTAGATTGTTGCTCTTGGATGTGAAACTAAGTTCTTCTTTTAAAAACATTTTAACATTTATGGACGTCCAATTCAACACACTACCTCACTGTGTTACAGCTATTATTAACTCCTTAATAGGCTACACTAACGGGGTGCAAAATCTCTTTTAAATCTCAAGTGACTTCTAAACATTTATAACTGCTTGGAAAGCGTCTCTTTCGTCTGCGATCTGCCATCTGCATTGTTCTCACTTGCTCATTGGCCCAGAACTGTTCTTTCATTTGGTTTTGGTTCGGATCCAATGCAGCAGCACTTTGATTTTCTACATTTTTGGCCACATAAACACGTGTGTAGTTTGACACCAGGATGTCAGTGTGTTGCTGGTTACAAACTGTACATTTCCAGCTATACTCTGACCGGTATTTGAAGGTATTTCCATAGCTGTGATGAAGATTTAAGAAAGACTGAAGCGCTCTATGTGAGAAACAGCTTTAATGGTCCTCCTGGTGATCCACTTGCCAAGGTTTGAATTTTCCTGGCAGCCTGCTGTAGATGAGAAGACCAACTGAGACGGACAAATGGCGGCCATGAACTTGCCAGCGCCTCTCGGTGCGCTTCACTCGGGATAGATGCACATTTTCTGACCCAAACTAATCTAATTTAATCTAATCTAATATTGTTTCCCACCTCATCAAAATGATACTCGTTAGGATGGATAAAAAGTCAAATGTTTGTTTTTTTGTGCTTAGAAGATGTAGCCACCCAAGTCATCCTATTCATCCTCTGGGAAACAGGGATGTCTGCACAAACGTTGACAACAAACCATCCAATAAGAGTTCATTTCAGGGAACGGTCTGGTGTCGGTTAATTCATCCTAAGAAGTGTTTATCCATTTTTGCAAATGAAGTCTTCAGTTGTTTGGCATCTTAATAGAAAAAAAAAAGTCTCTGATCGCCTCCTTGCTTTAGTTTTGAAAAGCTTCAGGATGAATCGCTTTTTGAATACAAGGAGCTCACAGATAAATCAGAAATAGGAGCCTACGGTAAATGTTCCACCATTTAAGAAGAGGATCAAAAACCACAATTTCTGCATTATGAATCTGTGCAGAATGAAGCGTGTTGTGTGCGGCCCTTCTGGTCGGACTACAGTGAGCGTTTATCGTGCGGCGGTTCTGAACCACGTACACTAACTGACCCACTGGACTGTGTCGCTGGAGCTACCAGCTCAGGAAGCCTGATCATACCTGGTCAAACCGCAGTCAGGGATCATTCAACCATTCACAACCCTCCATCACTCTTATTAGAGCTTGACCCTGAAGTGTCCATCTCTTAGTTACTTCTTCTATACTTTTCATGGTGTATTTACTGCATTCTTATTAAATTTACTGTTTCTTGTTAGATTATTATCCTCTAATTGTATATTCTATTCATATAGAGACTGTTTTATCCACTTACCATTGCACTCCTGTCCAAGATGAGGGGAGCATCCATCTCTGAATTTTCTTCCCTGAGGTCTTTTCCTTTCCTTTTTACTTAGTCATAACTTTGCGCTGCCAGCCACGTGGATCATCTCTGGATGTTCGGTGTGAACCACAGACAGTCCTGCAGCTGCGACTCTGCTGGCGTCTCACAAAGCAGGACTCATGAATGAGCTGGATCACAGCACCGAGTAAAACCTGGAACAGCTCCTTCACTTCCTTACAGACCGTGTTTGAAATGTGAGGAGCTGCAGGTTTCACCAGGTGGAGTTAACCAGCTCACACAGCTGAACCCACCAACTAAACTAACTCAAACTAATAATACAACAGAGCTGCAGATGTAAATAAAGACAGTTCTTGTTTATTGACTCGTAAAACATCCTTCAAACAATAAACCCATTTCAAGGTACGGTCTCTGTACAATGCTTACTAAGCAGTTTTATTTATATAGAAAACGTATGAGGGGCCGAGCTTAAAATCACAAGGCTCCTTCAAATTTAATGGCAGGTACTCTGGAAAAAATTACAGCATTCCATCAACAAATATTTCCAAGCAATAAATATGCATTTATAAATAGTGTAAATTTACATCAAAATAATAAAAAAAAAAAAAGCACAAATTAAACTTCACTCTTTAGTCTATGTGCAACCCTTTCTCTCTGTGACTTGGCTGTTAGTCTACAAATTAATTTCTCTCCCCCATCGATAAGTAACCAAAGACTCATCGTAGTTCCAGCAAAGTAAAATTTAACTGATTCTTAAAAAAAATGGGGGAAATGTTGCAAATAATGTGTCACTCAACTTTTCACATTACAAAACAGTTTTTTTTTTTTAAATCTGGTTTTCCTGACCAAGGAGGCGTCTACCTAACATACAAAAGACCAGCTATGCCAATTACTCTTCTCGTGGAGGGAGGGGGGGACAAACTCACAAACCGAATACAAAAATGGAAAAAGAAAAACCATCAAGTCAGTAGTCTTTGTGTGACGATGTTGCCAGTTAAAACATAATATGTACAAAACTTTGATTCATCATTTTTATGTGGGATTTTGTGTTTTCTGGTGAAGTCCAGCTGGGCCAGCAGTAGAACAGTCTGGTGATGATGACAGGAGGAGCGGCCGCCCCCCCACCTCCAGTTCGGGGGGGGGGGGGGGCACCGCTCTGGGCAGGTTGCATAGACACACAGCTTTCACGCAGCTGCCTTATGGGATAGCTACAGAGCGCCGTTTGAGGACTGCCGGCTTACTTCCTGAATATCAGAAAAAAAAAGGGGTTTCCGATTGAGTCCATTGTGGTTCTAACTGTCCTCAGAACAACAGTGTTACCATCAAGAGGAGGAAGGCAGGGGACTCGCCTGTCGAAAGATAAAGGAAGAGCACACTGAGCTCTGCAGACAGAAGCCATGAAACTTTGACATGAACGTGGGCATCATTAAGGCTCTCCTTTATGTTTAAAACTGGTGCTTTTGTGCCCGACACTTACGAGTGTGAACTGGTCATAAACCTGCATGAGGTCCTCTATCTTGTACTGCTCTAGCACCACGAAGTTGTCCAGGTTAGTGCTCCCCCTACGGGCACAGTCCTGGCAGTGCACCACATAGGTTTTCCTGCTGTTGCTCTCGCTGGTTACAAACAGCAGGTCAAACACCTCCACCTGGACACAAGAGGTAGACAGAAAGGGGAGCAGAGGCGTTAATAAAAGTAGAAAAGTGTCATTTGTGGGACATGAGTGCAGCAAAAGGATGGGAGTGTGGTTGTTGGGAGGGGGGGGGGGCGTGTTCTGACCTCACAGATGCTGCAATAATGAGCCGGCTCGTTCTGGGTCCTCCCGTGCCACACCAGTTCTTTCCCGCCGGCCAGCAGCAGTTCCCGCTGCATCTGACACTGCTTCAGAGTCCGTAACAAACAATACCTGATGTACAGAAACACACGCGGTCAGGGCAACACACACACACACACACACACACACACACACACACACACACACACACACACACACACACACACACACACAAAACCACACCCAACAAATCAGAAATCTGTTTTTTTTAAGAGTTCTCACTTGATCATCTCGAAGAGCTTGTGGTCCGACACTTTGATGTTCCTGGCCATGTTCCAGGAGAGGTGGATCATGGGAACGATGGATTTGACACTCTGCAGTTTGTTCCACTCGTAGCGCTCCACCGCCAGCTTGTACTGATGGGCTGAGGACAGAAACCGAGAGGCAACTCTTCATTTTCACCTGCTCACTGTGCGCGTGTTCACCTGGCAAAGACTCCTAACGTCTAATTCCCTTTCTCACCTGTGAGGGGTCCGACGTTCCACGCAATGTTGTTGCACCAGCCGATGGCCTGGACCCAGTGGATGGTGCCCGTGTTGAGCCACACCAAGTCTCCGGGACGCTGGATGAACCGATAAACAGGCACGTTGGTCTCGTACAGGTCCTCCAGGTTGGGCCACCAGGAGCCCATCAGGAAGTTGATGTTGTTCCTGTAAGAGGAGGTATAAGAAAAAACGGTGACTACATTTACAGGCACACGTATATTCCACTATTATTCCGAATTTGATACACGTCATGTGAACAGCATATTCCCTTTGGATATTCTGAATTAGGCTTTATTCTGAATGTGGCAATTTCAGATTAAGACATGTGAGATGCTGATATTATTCAGGATTTTACAGCTCATTGAGAAAACGCATCTCAGTCTGCGACACACGGCCTCTCGCCTGTTTACAGTCAGCTCTGTGCGCTGACTAACCAACAGTTTTCCAGGCTGGAGGAGAGATGCTGCCCAAAGGAAAATCCCACATTCCTGATGAGAAAGACTTTGATAAACAGGTTTTGATGGCATCATTGAGGCGTTTTATGTTAGTCAGAGTATGAACGGCTGCATGTAAATGGGAATATTAGAGGAATATTCATTTTCATCAGCCATGTAAACAGCTCAGCAGGAATATCGTCTTTCTCGGAATAAGGGACACAACTGGAATATTTTTTGCATGTTACCCAAGTCAGTGTCAACTCTGGGGATTCGCTAAGAAGCTTTCAGGTCATCTGTGGTCATGTACCTTTCACAGAAGTCGTTGATGACGCCCCAGTACGTCTCAGGCACAGCGAACCACTCACAGTCCCCAGGACCAATGTTGATGTTGACCGAGCAGAAATTGTTGTTCTCTTGGTGACCTGCAAAAGGAAAAGAGGTTATGATTACTAACAGAGTGAGACAAAAGTTAATACACAAATCAGCGGTATCTATTCTATACATGTGTACCTGGTGTCCTGCTCCCTGGCACCTTCATGTAGAGCTGGACGGTGTTCATGCCGAGGATGGTGTGTCCCACGTGGCTGAGCAGGTTGCCGGCCGACACCACCCGGGCAAAAGCCGGCAGCTTGGACAACTCCTGGAGCTGCTGCTTCCACCTGTAAAGGGCAAAGGTCACAGGTTAACATGTGACCGTACAATGAACAAAACAACGATGTGAGGAGAAAATGTGTGGAGGGAAACACGGTCTGATACATTCAACAGTTCACTCACTTCTTTTCATCAGAGAGGTCGATGTTGGTGCCAAACTTTATGTGTTTGAAAGAGCCTTTCCTGCGCCGCATCGCACTGATACAGAATGAGAGAATATGTTAGCTACACAAACACTCGGAGAATTTAAATCTGAGGAGACAGAACGTCAAAGAAAACTCACCTGTCCGAGGAACCTGCTTCTGCTTCTACCTCCTTCTTCTTCTCGTTCTCCTCCTGTTACAAAAAAAAACAAACATTGAAAGTACTGGGAACGTTTGGAAAAGGTCCTTTAAATTATCTACACAGCAAATATTAAGTTAGAAGTTTAATTTTGACTTTTAACTCCACACTACATTTCAGGCACTAATCTTATCAAACCAATAACAAAGAGAGCTGGTAACATATTTATCGAAGTTCACTGGTAAAAATAGTTCATGTACGATCAATCTCAGGGTCTCCACATATCATTCAAAGGTTTATGGTTTTCCAGCCCCCAGTATTAGTGTGTCTGTACTGTGTATCGCTCTTCCACTGACCCGTAGAGACTCCTGGAAGGAGGACGCCTGGTACTGAGCGTATTTGATGATGGTGGTGTGGGAGCGACTGCTCTCGCAGCGCCACATCTTCCTGCTGCCGATGGGGTCCCAGTTCTCGTCAGTGGGCTGAGCCAGCTGGGTCCGCACCTCCACCAGGTGGTCTGGGTTGGCCTCCACCAACGTCTTGGTAGAGAACAGGCCCAGATCTGTGCGATGGAGAGACAGAGAGGAGCCAAGGAAGAAAAAGTTAGAGGCGAGATGAGTCTTATTAAGCTTTCATATAACTCACTTCCTTTCATATTCACTTATAAAATAATTCTAAAATGTTTTGTCTTCTGACAGAGGGAGGAAAAAGTGCAGTAGAGTTAGAGGGGTGAGGTTCTGCGTCTACTTTGTCTTCTTGTAACTTTGACTACTTAATAAATAAGCAGGGAACAGTCTGTCAGATCACAGTGTTACATAATAGGGCAGCCGGTCGTTGTAATAGAAGAGCAGATGTTTGTAAATTCTTGGCAAAGTCGATTAGTTCTCTCTACAGCAAACACCCGCAGTAACATTTTCCACTTGCAGGTGGTGCTGTTGTCACACTTGTCCAGTTCAACCACACACACTCCCTCCCCATGATTACAGAGACACACCCACAGAGCCACGTGAGTCTGGAGCAGACAGAAACATCCCTGCTCACAGCCGCTGTCACTATCGCATGTAGAAAATCAAATAACTGCTACATCAAACACATTAAGATGCTTGAAACACCAACAGTCAGTCCGTGATGCACCTGAGCAAAGTGGAGTGTGTGTTTTTCGTACCTAGTTTGAGTGCTCCAGCCAGTCCTCTGATGACGGTGACTGGGTTGGAAGGGTTGGTGCAGAACTGATGGAGAGGAGGGAAGAAGGCATCCCTCTTGTTCTCTAGCTGGATGTCAGAGAGGAGACACAGGAGCGATGTGAACAGACTGCAGACTCATTAGGAGGACCAACACATGAAAGCGGAGATAACTACGAGTGTTTGTATTTTGGTTGCTCTAACGCTGCACACAACATCATCACAAATACTTATTCCATGGTGGGGCTGTACGCACGTAAATACTGGGCGTTGGGGGGTTGAGTTTGTCCTTTGGCAGCGGAGGAGAGGGCGGGTGAGGGGGTCGTGGTGGGGGACACTTGTCCAGGAGGATGCTGCTAGTCGACAGGCCGTTCTTCCCGAGGTTCCTGCAGCCGGGGAGGAGAGGGGAGAGAGGGGAGAGAGGAGAGGGAAGTCAGTCTATCAGCTCAGGTAAAAAGCAAGCTGTCACTGACAGTGAACAACAATAAATGTGCAACACAGTGTAGTCCGGCTACTAAACAAAACACCCGTAAGTGAATACTACACTGCACATTTATCCCCTTATAACCTCACCCCTTTCAGAGGACTATGTTACATCATTTCGCTGAGTTTAAACACACCTAACAACAAAACACTCACAATCAACGGGGCTATGTAACTGCACGTTTGGGAAATTTCAGTTTTACACAGCAAGGACTTCACTGAACAGGATAATAGTTCCAGCCAAATGCTTTTTCTAAGCAGCAGCAGTGGCGTGATACGTGAAGAAGGGATATCCAGAGCTGATTAAGGCTTCTGGAAATGAATCAGTACTGCCATGTAATGCCTGATCCACTTACAATACAGTGAGCATGTCATGAGGGAGGGTAAGAAGACAATGTTTGTCTTTGACATATGCGTCACATCTACAAAACTGTAGGATACTTATGATTATGAAGCTGACTAGTCAACGAGGATCTACAATGTCGGCAGACTTAAAAGACTTCCTGTTATTCCTACTTGGGACTGTTCACACATCGTTCTGAAGTGTCACCGTCATTGCAAACGGTGTAGTTACATAATAAAAAAAAAAAAAAGCCCAACTTAGCTGCTTTTGTTGTGGTTCATATTTGCAGTGGTTTGTTAACAAGTGAAGCAAGATATAAACAAAGAGTGTGAAGTTCCTTTTAAATCTGCCAGACAGATTGTATTAGTGTTAATATTGTTTTTTTTATTGAGATGTATCTGCCAGTGATGGTGGATTTGCCAACATTTCTCCAGCAGTTTGTTGACACTCTGTTATTATTTTTGCCAAGAGGGAGAAATTCCTGATATGTCTTACGCGGAATTACAACTAGGAGGCTGACGGGAACAGTTGTTCTGACCAGCCTAAAACTACAGGGCTCAGATTAGGATTTGTGGGCAAAAGATCTTGGCCAGGACCTCCCATACAAGGAGAAAGTGACCACAGCAGGTTTATAGCATCATGACAGCTCCCTACTGGATTCAAAATCCAAGTAAAGACACCAACACACACCCAAGATGAACCATCTGTGTCTGACGTCAGCTCGTGATCATACAGTGAAAAATATTTATGTGACCTGGTCTCAAAGACGTCGAAGCTACATGAAGATGAATACAAGCAGCGGGGGGTCAAAATGTTGTCACATCAACACATTACTCACTTGTACGCATGAGTTCACCCACGAAAGTATGCGTGCGTAACTGACCACCTCGTTCAATAAACACTCAGTAACACAGCGTCTGATTGGTTAAACTGACTCAACTACGTTAAAGCTGCAATCTCAACCACATTCAATGATCATTTTGTTGGTTTAATAAATTGACAAAAATGCTGCAGTTTATTTACATTTAAATTACCAAAATAAAATGACTTGAGAAGCCAAAACAACCCAAATTCTGCCAAAAAAGTATCAGCACATGAGGCGTCTTACCTGCATGCTTTGAGCACTTCACTGGAGCTGGGGTAGATGGAAACCGAGGACCAGGGCGCCAGACCAGCATGGACCGTGTGTTTATGAGCTCCTGCAGAAGGCTCTACCTTCAGCGGGCTCTGGGAGTCCTCCGGCCCCTTCCCATTGACTGTGGGCCCCTGGCTGTTGGTGTTGGACGGGCTATTAAGGCAGGAGAGGCTGTTGGTGGTGTGAGGGTCTGCAGAGCGAGGAGAGGGCGTAGCGGTGGCTAAAAGCGGTGAGGATGCCACCGACTGCTCTGACGTTGGCTTGGCGGCACCGTGGAGGCCCGGGTGGACGTTGTTGATTTTCTCTGAGGAAGGCCCTCCGTGGTTACTGTAGTTATTGTTATCGTCATTACTGGTAGCATTGGCTTTTCCCTTTAGCAAGGCTGAGAGCTGAGGATTGTCTGAACTGAGCACGCCGGGGGCAGGAGAGCCAGGCTGAGACAGGCTCGCAGAGCTGTCCGTCACCCGCGGCTGGACGTGATTAGTCAATCCCTGCGCGGGGGTGGTGCCGGGACTTAGGGGTGTCCCTGCAGAATGCCTGACGGCAGCCTTCGGACCTGATGGCAGAGCGGCAGCTGCACCATTGCTGCCGTTGTTGCCCCCTGAAGGCGTGGTGTCTTTGGTGTGGACCCCTGAGGTAGTAGCGGAGTGGGGAGGCGAGGACAAGTGGTTGGGTGTGGTTTGGGGAGAGGTGGGGGATAAAGAGGAGGCTGAGGAGGAGGCAGTGCAGGGCCCAGAGGAATGTCCAACCTGATTCAGAATGCCAGAGGAAGAGAACGAGGTCTGAGGGGAGGAGGAAGAAGAGAAAGGGGGTTCTCCATTGGGACCTGCCGAATGTGAACCTGGACCTTTTTGAAGCCCCTGGACAGAGAGGAAGAGAAACACATAATGAAAAATACATACAGTACAATCTTCAATAATACATTTCAACATAAATACATGTTCTAAAAGCAGAGAGGCAAACATGAGGCCATTTAAATGACAGAAAACCACAGAAACCATGAAAGGAACTGGTGCAGTACCTGAGTGGTAGTGTTGCGTTGTTGGCTCCTCCATGCCTCGTCTGCGTGACTGGGACTACTGGTAGTGCTGCTGGTGCTGGGGTGACTGGCGGCTGTGCAGTTGTGAGGTAGAGAGTTCTGCTGCGGGTAAGGCACGTTTCCGTTGCTCGTGCCGCCACCTCCCAGTCCCAGGGTGTGATTTTTGTCCAGGTGTCCCAGCAGCCTCGCTGAGGGACTTGAAGAACAGGATCCGTTGGCTGTGGGCTGGGTGACACACGGGGGCCGGATGGCTGTGTGATTGAGGGGGGAGGTGCGGGAGAGGCCTGCTTGGTGGTGAGAGGGCTCGGCCAAAGGACCGTTGGGAAGGTTGGGCCGCGGCAGGCCGCCCGCTGCTGCCTGCTGCCTCATCTGACACGCAGGAGAAAAGCACAACGGATTAAAATGCAACATTGCTATCCAATAACAAGCTGAGTAGCCACATTAGTACTTAAAAAAAAAAAAAACACACCAAAACAAAATTCTTCATAGAGTTGCATGTGCGTACCTGCTGCTGATGTTGCTGCATGACAGAGAACTGGTTCTCCAGCTGCTCCAGCATCTGCACCTGGGGGGGCTTGAGGTTTGCTCGGTTGGTCCGCAAATGATCCAGGTGCTGCACATTTCACAACAGCACTGTGTTAATTCAGCAGCTCTCACATTTAAATTAGCAAAGTTAAATATGTAATGCATGTAATTTAGCAAATAAAAATATTGCTTTGGAAAAAGGTGTTTGAACATCTGATCTAAAAATGTCAGATGAACTAATAGGAAACTCTGACTCTCTCGTTTCTCATGAAGATGGAAATCTATTTAGATGCATTCGTGAGGAGGTTCATGTTGGCAACAGTATTGTGACTGACGCCAAAACAAAGCTCCCATGAGAATAAATCCAGCTTCAGGTGTGACAGGCTGCTTCACGACTGCATTACAACATTTTAAAGACACATCTGACTCAGTTAGGAAAGTTTCTGAGTGAAGACATTTCCTACCTGAAGCTTCTGTGGCGTTAGGTACCAGCTGGGGATCTGCTGTTGATTGGGGCTGTTTGCCCACGAGTCTGCAACACCCTGCGAGTGAGACAGAAGAATGTGACCCATGGCTCAGCTTCTCAATTGTCCAGCAGAATAGCAATGTTACTGTTCTTAGCTGTACCTTGGCTGGGCTGGCGGTGCGTTTCTTCTTGGCAGGGCTGGCCTGTGGGTCTGTGTGATTGCTGGCGGACTGGCCTCCCTCCCCCTTACAGGCCTGGAAAGCCAGCACAGAGACGCAGCTTGTGAGGACACGCTGGACTAACAAGTTCTCTTCTTTTTTAGTAAACTACGGTTCAAAATGAGCCCTAATGTAATGCTTCAAAAAGGGGAGAACACAGCCGTGAATCCAAACTCTTCTGCACAGTGACACACTTCATACTACATTTACATGCACAACAATTTGAGCATTTAAATATTGCATTAATGACAATACTCAAATTAAAATATGGTTTGTGTTATCACCTTAATCTAATTGACAGAGGTTGATTAAGGTCATAATCAGAGTATTCATGCTGTGATTAAGATGTGGGCTAATGCAACATTGGTTGCATTAGTGGAGGGTTGTTTGGACATGCAGACCATATATTCTGGTCTCTTCAGAGTTTTCACTGGTTGTTAACTAACATTTGGTTTCATTAACTCAATTACAATACATTTACCTCAAACTTCAATATTGAAGCAAGTAAAAATGACCTAAAATGTTTTTTGTTTTCTGGGAATTTCTTTGATTAAAAACTGAATTTCTGTTACTCACATTTGTCTGTGTTTGGTGACAGTGCAGATCAAGCAAGTGCTAATGATGGGAATGATGTTATTTGTAGCCAAAAGAAGATGATGTCAATGTTAAAGATTATAATAGACAAAACTAGCATGAAAAACAGATTAGACGAAGAAAATAAGAGGACTAAATAAAACTGATGTGTTGATGGTGGAGGTCTGCCTTCAGGTCTAATGTGCACAGCTAAGATTTGTCTCATTTTCAAAGAGGGATGTGGCAAGTATAAACTATTTATGCCAGTTTTAACCCTTTTTAAAAAAAGGAAAATTTATATACAAGTGTCAAACACATGACACAAAAATACATGCATTCATACTACTTAATATGCTGTACTGTATCCATTAAGCATGCATTTTCAGGCTTGCAGTTTGCTTTAAGATTTGTGCATCTCTGCATTAAGGATTAAGAGTTGTGGGACATAATGAGTTCCTTGTAGCTTTGCTTAATAATTTTAACACATACCCATGAGAGGCACTGTGAAGGTCAACTACACTCATAGTAATTAGATTACTGAGATATGGGCCTCGCTCCAATCCCTTCAGACTGTATCCCCTTTGTGTCTTTGGGTCCAGAAGTTCACATTGGCAATGGATGCGAACCGAATTTTAGAAACATCAACATTTTCTGAAGTGGGTAAAACATCTGAAAGTATCGGAGCGAGGCGTCAGCTTTAATAGTCCTCATAAATTAATTGTTCAAGTAATTTCCAAGAGGCTGGAGTCTCTTGTATAAGCTGGATCTCACCTGCTGTGCCTGTGCAGTGTTCAAGGCCCCCTGCCTGGACGTGAGCTCAGCAGGAATGGGTAGGCTCCACGCCTCCTCAATACTAGGAAGCATTTTACTCTTATTCTGCAGACTACCTGGCTGTAGGTTACACAACTGAGCCTAGGAGAAATTGTGTAAGACACAAACTTTAGTGCTGAACTCTGGTTTAACAAGAAAGGCACTACAAATACTACTGCTTACTTATAGGTGGTGTTTTAGGTAACCTTATACAGAATATAACAAATGTTCAATGCCATGAAGGTATGCTTTACAATTACAAGTGAGAAAAATGTGTTTAAACACACCAATATGAATTATTATTCATATCTCAGTGCTCAGAAATTAAAAATGACAAAAGCACAATCTGCATTTTAAAAAGCTGATTGCTTTGGCATTGCCTGGCAATAAACACAGCACTTCAATACACACACACCAAAATACTCACAACATCTAACAAACAGGGTTGGGTGATGGGCGTTACCAATCTAAATGCCAACCCTACCTGTAGCAGTTTGATGCGCTGTGTGAGTGCGGCCGTGTTGAGGCAGGCCTTGCTGCGTGTAGCATTGATGTAGCACTTGATAGCGTCATGCGGCTGGCCGCAGGATTCGTAGAGGGTGCCCAGGTCCATCCAGGCGGCCGCGTGGCTGTGGTCCAGTTGAACAGCACAGATGTAGGCCTGCAGTGCATCCATAGGCTGGTTCTGCTGCTGGTAGAGCACCCTGCAGGCAGAGGCAAAGATGGGAGGTTATTATCTTGCCATCTTCCAGGATTTAGGTCCTTATCTTTCTGAGCCACCCCACCTTGCAGCGTCTCCCCCGGGACATAACCCACCCTTCATACATCTATCTATAGATCCTTTCTCAATCTCCTAATGCTCTGTTATCCACCTCCTCCCTACGTCCTCTGTCGCACTGCAGTTACTGTTTCTCTATGAGGGTTTTCTGAGAGCCACTGAGCCCCTGAGCACAAACCACCCTTGAACGTATGAATAGTTATATACCAACTATTTCTCCCTCAGAAACTTCTAAATGTTAGTGTCTCCCTATGCCTGTCACCTTTACTATGCATCTGAGTATAACAATATACTACAAGTTCTGTTCTTACCCTATGGAGCACCAGGTGTCAGCACTGGCCTCCGACTTGTCAATGGACTGACGGTAAGAGATGAAGGCATCCTGCACCTTCCCAATACTGGAGTAGCACCTGGAGGGGAGAAGATGGACAAGAAAAAAAGACACGAGATATGAGAGACAAAAGGGTAGTAAAACATCTGCTCACAAGTACATGCATCAGAGGTGGTGGGGTGGCAGCCCACCTACCTGCCACGGCCGAGGTGCCCCTGAGCAAGGCACCGCACCCCCAATTGCTCCCCGGGCGCTGTGAACTGCTGCCCACCGCCCCAGTGTGTGAATATGGCACCTGTCTCTTTGTGTGACCCTGTGCATGTGCATGTGTGTGTTCGTACAGGTGCCACTGGATGGGTTAAATGCGGAGAAATAATTTCACAAGTTGTGATAAATAAAGTTAATAAAAAAAAATAATATAATAATAAAAACAGTCAGGCTGATGGCCTAACATTCGCTTGCATCTGTAACCCCTTTTACACCAAGCACTTGAGCTCCTTTCACACCAAACCCAATCTCTTGCAATGTCAAACTACTTGCATAAAACACTCACATGAACTAGCAACTGTTGTCACTATTACAGGTTTTTGGGCATATTTTGTTCACACCCCGATCACACAAACACAACCAGTTAGACAAATGTGTTATTATACATAAGAAATTGCTGCCCCACAATTGCCAGATAATACGACCTAAATAATGGCCAATAGGCTTGGAATATAACATATTTGCATATTAAGTAATACTGCAATGAAGTAAAAGTAGGCAAATGTAAATATGCATACAGTGGCCAAGCCAGCTCACCCACTTTGGCATGGCCATCTTTAAAAGGGACTCAAGCTGCAGACCTGGAACCTGAAACTGTAACTCACTTATAGACTGTATCCTACAGTGAGCTGATGTAATGGTAAAAAAGGTTTTTAATGTATGAGAAGGAAAGGTCAGTGGACAAAGGGCACTTCTTGTGCATCAACATGTTGATGGTAGAGGGGGAGACTGCTTAATGTAAAAAGGGTGTAACGGAACAACACTGACTAACCAAGCCAAGCTAACACCTTAGGTGAGGGGGGTTATGCTTATCCGCTCCAACGACTGTGTGCATCCAGCCTGCTTATTTCCCCCCCATGGGAAGCCAAATTGAACAGCACAGGAACAAGAGAATTTGGTGTGAAGCACGTGCCTCCAATGGGTCTATACGGCGCATTAATCACTACCAACTATACTCAACCAACAAAAAGCTCATGTAGCCAAGATTATTATCATGGCACACAGGCAGATGGCTTTTAGGTAAAACAAACAGTCTAATCTGGACTCGCAAAACGGCCCAGGCTCTCACAGGTTAGAGGCTTGCCCTGCAAAACACACAAACACTCACACCCTTGTTTGTCTTACCTGCCGAGAAAGTACCAGGACTGGCCAGAGTTTGGGTCTGCTTCTAAAGACTTCTGCAGACACTGGATGGCATAGCTGTCCTTGGTGCCTTTATCCCCCAGCTGCTCCACCGTGTGATGCATCCAGCCTGGAAAAGCAGAGCACAGCAACAGATCAGGGGAGAGTCTTCAAGGCTGAGCTCAAGTGTGCTGAGCAGCGTGGAGTTAAATCGTATAAAAACAGGTAACGTCAAGCACCTGAATCTAAAGACACAACGTGCAAGCAAGAAGGGGAGACGACTGTCTGATGTGCAAATGGATTAGACTCGTAAACAAAACAAATGGCTTGTCCTTCCAAAGCAGAAGGAAGAAAAGAGGCAGACAAAGAGGGGGAGGGGGGTATTCTACACACACACATACAGTATACAGACGCACATATACACACTTCAAAAGGCCTCATATGAACCACGCTTTACAAACAACTCCTCCCTGCTCTACAACCACACACACACACACACACAGTAGTGAAGGGCAATTTAATACAGACAGACGCTTGCACAGCCCTCCCCGGTTCTCCTCCTATACACCTGTGGCAAGCTCCACAGGTCACCATGACAACCTCAGCAGGCTAGACCGGGAATGGTTTTTACAACTGGGTGGGGTGGGGGGGTGGGGGGGTTGGCTGTCTACATGGTGGAGGGGACGAAAATGGAAATCTCTCTGCCTTTTGCACAGGAAATTGTCTGAAAAAAAAAAAAAAAACAAACAAACAAAAACGCTGTATCTAACAATCCGGCTGCCACTACACTTTCACAGCTGTGACCCTGAAGGTGACCTTAAAGCTTAATTCATAAAAGTGTCACAAAAGCAAAACCATCTTTGTTGTCATTTTAAAACCATCTTGGAGCTGCACAGTATCTGCTTTACCCACCGCATTCGAAAAACAGGCACCATAAGGAAAATCTAAATTGCTTTAATACAAAGACAATGAATCATCCCTTGTGATTTGACATAATAATACAATAAACACAAAAATGTTATTTCTACCTCATTTGCATTTATGAGAATATGGGATGCTACACTGTTGGCCACCCAAGAGCACTTGACTGCTTAAATAACAGACTTGTCTAGCTCTTTTTCTGCAGCGGGCATCTTATAATCAAACTTTCATGTAGGCTGTGGAGGAAAATCAAGGCAGCTGAAAGTATTCTGTATAAAAGGCTCAAGAGATATCGAGTCTTTTCATTACCAAGACAACGTAGCTGCCTACAGTGAGTGAAGAGAGAGCACAAAAGAGCCTGAAAAAACGCCAGTTGCATTATCCCTTTATTGCTGCACAGCTACGACTGTCATTACTGCCTTCCATAGTCCTGAGGCATGCCCTGAAACCCTAACACTATAAATCCTAAAAACTCCACATGCTCTAACATTATCTTCCAGTGTGATTGTTTCAGCAACACAAGTCTTGTGTTTTCAATTCATTTCATGTTCTGAAGAGAATCAGAAATGTAGAATTTGCACATTTACATTAACTTGAACATTTCTCAACTTTCTGCCTCTGGAAAAACCTTTCTAGATGATCTGAAGACACAATGAAGTACCAGATGGGGTAACCTTATGGACCAAGGTGTAACAAACCAAAGCAAACCCATTCTGTTTGACCCTTCCAGTAAACTAATATAATTGTTGCGGTTTTATTTATTTGGATTACTTAATTCAAAACATCCTATTACAGACTGATAAAATGGACAAATCTGATTCTATGATTTAATTTTCTTCTCTCTGCTCCATCTGACCCACATAATCAGCACAGGGCATTCAACCACATTGTGCTTCATTTGTCATGCAACAATCAACAACTAATTTCACATTTCAACAGAGATTTTTTTCCTTAAATTAACATCGCAGTAAAACTTACTCAGCATGAAATGTGTGTAATGTGTGTAATGTGTGACTACAGTGATTTTCTGTGCCTGTAGCATGATATTTATTAGCACAATAGTTTTCTAAATTAACTCCAATCCTCACAAACACACACCCACACAACATAATTTTGCATTTGAGCGCACATGCGTGTCTACACCCTGTGTGGGGGAAGGGGGCATGAGAAAACAAAGCTATGCTACAGCACACAAGCACACAAACACCCAAACCAGCACTTTGAAAACAAGTAGAAAACACGTTTGTGTGATGTGGAAATACAGATGTCCCCAGAGCACACAGCTAGTGTGTATCATGCATGATCACTTCACTGCCATACAAAGTAGTTGGACATGTACAATTTCAATGTGTAATGCGTTAGATTTCACATGTGGAGATGAGAGTATGAGCCTATAAGAGCAAGGGGCACTCACCAAGTTGTTGCAGTGTGGTCGCCTTCACCTGTGCAGGAAGATTTTCCGTCTGCAACAGACTTTCATACGCTTCTTTCGCCGCTCTGTATTTCTTCTGCAGACAAAATGAGAGGGGAGGAGGAGGGGGGGACGAAAAGAGAAAGAGAGAGACAGAGAGGTGGTTTAAGCCAGACAGGAGGGTCAGTGTGTTTTATGGTTCTATCTGGACGGACACAAAGAGTCTTAAGACCTCCTCACACTCGTAATGACCAGCAAGACGCACACACACATACACGGGGGAGGGTCAGTGTGGAAGAGGACAGGCCAGACTCAACACGTCTGGCAGGTCTGTGTGTGTGTGTGTGTGTGTGTGTGTGTGTGTGTGTGTGTGTGTGTGTGTCCACTGCGGTGCATGCTTTGTATTCTGGGGAAACCTGAGCCTGGTCTGAGGTGAGCCCACTGTTTGTTTTAACTTGCTGACCTGACTGACCTTGGGTCTGAACCCATCCGTAGAGAGAGGTGTGTGTGTGTGTGTGTGTGTGTGTGTGTGTGTGTGTGTAGCGGCTGAATGTTCTCTTATCAGCTCAGAAAAGTCTTTAAGAGCAACCCGCCCCCATCTCTACAGACCCTCCACGCTCCAAATGTCCATGAGTGTGTGTGACACACACACACACACACACACACACACACACACACACACACACACACACACTCTCTCTGTCTGGTCCTGGACTCTTCCTGTCTGCACACAATAAAAGACACCTCAGGCTACACACCGACACTTGGGGCACATAAATGTGAGAGGCTCTTAGTGTTTCCTTCCTGCTTGGACTAATGATTGTCATCAAGCCAGGCCTGGGCCGGACAACAAACACTGATATGACAGAATATCTGAATGACTGTTTGACTTCTGTGATCAATTCAAAGCACTCGACTTAACTAAAGATTCACTGAAATAACGACTCACATAAAGAGTTTAAGTTGTACTACAACAGAAATCATCCGTCTATAGTGTTGGAGTGAAATGCTGTTGCAGACTGAAATTTTCCTGGAGTCCAGACTCAGTGACAAGTTTGTGTTGTTTCAATATAAGGAAATAGTGGACAGGCCAGAGGCATGAACGGTATTTTTTATTATACTGGGACACTTTGGAGTGCATTATTACCATCAAAGCATGGTCACACCAATGACAAAGGTAGTGTATGTGTAAATAATTAATTCTTTAAGTTCATTACGCAGTCAGTTAAAAAGCTAGTTTACACCGGCTGGATGGTTAAAAGCATCAGCAGGCCTCCATCAGTGTCCACACTGAACCTGGTCAGCTACAGTGCTGCTGCTCCAAAGTTTTGACAGCTACAGTCCAGTAAAGAATCACGTACTCATGCTAAAGTGAAAGATAACATGTGGGGCCTAAAATGACACCTTGGGTTGCAGTTGTGTGAATGAGTGAAGCCCAAGAGGAGGGTGGTAATGTAGTCCCTCAGGCAGCGTTACCGGAGCTGACTGCTGTGAAAGCAACAATGTTCCCAGTTTGCTCATCTCCCAGTTATTTAAAAATAACAGTTTACCATGAAAGAAAGCAAACTTCCAGTTGTGAGAACAAGACACTAGCTCAGTGTTGAAGCGCTGGAATAACTGATGCCACTAGTAATAAGCTTGTTGCTATGGTAACCTGCAGTTTAATACACCTTCCACTATGACTTATAACTGTTAAAAATGTTAACCATAACCATGTCTGAGGTGTACCAATAAACGTTCTTAAGGGACACCTGCCAACCAATAAAAACCCTTTACAACCATATGATTCACAACTGTGTTTCTTCTAGTTGAGTTTCATTCATAGTTCTGGTTTTAACATTGTGAGATTCAATCGGTGAGCTCGAGAGCAGCGTGCCAGCTGTCAGAAATGCTGATGTGACATCCGCTCTGTAATAACACTTCGAGCTGGCAGGCTGAAGCAGCGACATCACACATGCACTTTAACACGTGCAAGAGCCAACAAGCGAGTGACTTTCGCGTTTGAAGAGGCCAACGCGGTTGGTAAATTACATTGGTGAATCATTAACATACATTTTTTGCATTGTGGCTATGAGTGTCCAACTTCCTTCTTTTACACCAGTCACCATTACTCAACCACCAGCAACAACTTGGCTGCAGAGCATCATGTCGATATCCTCCATCTATACACAAGCTTTTCATTTGATCTACACCCCATCAAAAGGCTGAGAATAAGACATCTCTTCCTTCGTGTGTAATTCAAATTGTTCACCAACTCAAAGAAGGTAAACAGATCAGTGTGCAACAACAGCTCCCGAGTCCTCTTAACATTAAGCCTTTGTGAATAATGCCAACATTCATGTGCTTCAGAGTCACAGGGCTCTTGGCATACAAATGGAATACAAACAAATAGGAAGAAATCTCTGGCAATTCAATATACAATCCATTCTGCACTTTGAATGAATTTGAACTATTTTGATTAAGTATCTGCAGGATTAAAGATAAATACAATAACATACAATTAAAATCAAATTTACGCAGACGTGACCATATATGTGATGCTTTACTGTGAATAAAAAGACGAAGAGCAGTAACCTAATTCAGTGACTTCAGTCTAGAGAGTGACCGACTGCTTTCTCAACATTGCAAAGGAACAGCCTGTGTGCGTGTGTCAAGGCTAGATAAATTATCGCTCAATGATAAGTAACTTCTTTTATTTCCTCTAACATTTAACCACAGGACCTTGAGACTTTTAAAAGATGCCATGAGAACTAACACAATAACACCCTTCTGCTCCAAAGCATCAACAGCTAAATAAAAAAACCCAGAGAGGAGGAGGAATCCTGACAAAACTTTGAGAAAAGCCAAACAATGCTGCATTATTGAAAGGTAATTTTCCTCCAGAACTTGTGTTACAACATTAAACATCTTTAAACAGAAAGTGTAACTGATTGCTTACCTGGATCTCATACAAGTGAGCAATGTGGAACTGAACTGTGGGGAAAAAGCAGAGGAAAGAATAAGAAGAATAAGGGGTTTATATTATGTTATATATAACAAATTCACCCCACAGACTTCAGTGAGTACAGATTGCAGTATGAAGCACAGATGGGAGGGGGAGTAGGACCGTTTCCCCAGAGTGTACATGTAATCTGAAATCACAGTGTGTATGTGCAATGTGCTTGCAAGCCATTCCCGTTCTCTCTCCATGTGCTGTCTCCTAGGCAACCCCAGTCTCGGGCAGAGTCAGCAGGGAAACAGCAGCAGAGAGGAAAAACTGCTCTGTAGAAATATTCCTGTGCCCCTCCAATATGTGCTATCTACCAATGACAAGCCGGCACATCGGATCTAATATTACATTACACGTGGCTGGTTTCCATGTGCCCTCTGGTAATTATAACAATACTACTTACTTTCAGCTTTAGACAAAGTGCAGAGATTGGAGTCGATCAAAGCCAGCTGAAAATGCTGCAGAGAAGGAAAAAAGAAAAGGCATTTTGTTATCAACGGAAAAACAAACTTTTACATGATTAATGGTGTAAATAATCACATTACCAACACAAATGTGATTGCAGGATAAAAATAAACGTCAGCTAATTCCTACTGATGATGACATGTCCCAGGACATAAAGCATTGGATTTCTTATAAGTCTTCATGTTTTTAAAGGAAACAGGGAGAAATTCTTATTCTCCTCCATCCAATCTGCTTTATCGAAAGCCCCAACGGATCCCCAACAAACTATGAATGAACCCTGCTGACCGTAACATGAGAGGACACTGATAGCTAGAGGGGCTGAACCATAAATATTCCCGTCTCTGGATCACTCATCTTGCTCCAACCTTCCCTCTTTCCTCCTGCTCCGATCAGAAGACAAAGTCGTCAGAATGAGACACTGATATCCAGCAGTTACAATGGCATCCTGTCACATCATGTGAACTAAAAGAGTGTTGCTGGGTAAGGCAGATGTCTGCAGAGGCACAGCCTGGCTGCCAAGGCGTGGCACGCTACTGGCCAATTTCTCCATCCAGGGTCATTGAACAGATGAGCCTTTGAGTAGATCACACAGCTACAGAGACAGCTCTTCCGGCTTTTGTCCTGACCCCCTTAGGGCTCCCATACGACTTTATTACTTCCCTCACATGTTGACATGTTGGTAAGCCACCATTATTTTGACCTTATAATTTACTGAAGTCAGGTGTACTGTAGTGCCTCAGGTTATCTGAAAAGTGCAACTCCAGCTGTCGGCAGGTGAAAGGCACCTGAGCTGATGGAGTGAAAAACATTCAATTCCAGTGAGGTGTCTGATCCTGTAAATCTGTAAAGAGAGTAACTCAGGCACCCATAGGTGGCTCAAGGTGACAGGTTTAATTGCAGTTACTAACTGTATCCTGACCCAATGCAGTCACACACAGCTTCATGCATTCAAAAAGGCGCCTCCAGTGTATCTTATCTGGGTCAGGAAAAACTCACAGCTACTGAACGTGAGAACCTCCTGAAACCACACAGGAATCTAGCACACAGTCAGAGAACAGATTGTACCGCTGGTGTTGCCGTACTCCACTGAACAACTGTAGGGGATTTCTTTCAGGAAGGCTGCAACCTTAAAAGGTAAATATCAATATCAATCAAAAAGATGGCTGCAACCACTGTAACACACGCTTAAAGGAAGAAACCTGTAGCCTTGCTGCAGCAGCAGCAGCAGCAACACAGACGGTCAATGTCAGACAGATAAAAATCAGGAACCGTCCAGCTGGATCCTTCTCTGCTTGCTTCACCCAGGGCCGGTGGAGCTTCACACACTCCCACGTGCGAACAAACACACACAGGGACGTACAGGTCCACGCTTGGAATAAACTCCTTTTAAAGCAGAGCTATGAGCCACAAATCATCAGACACACTCATCACAGTCAGATGCCTTGATGTCAGAGAATGTGCTCTCTCACACACACACACACACACACACACACACACACAAATGCGTTACCTAGATCGCTGGCACGCCACCCTTCTCTTGGAACCCCACTGCATCCTCCTGTAGATCTCGTCCCTCTGTCTCTATCCGTCTCTTCCTTCTCTTTCACACTTGCTCTACCACCAGGCAGATAATGCAGCAGGATTGTCAGCTTGGCATTCCACCTCCCTCCCCATGTCTCGCCTTCCTCGCTCTCTCTCCGTCTCTCTGCTATCATTCTTTCTTTCTCTCACTCTCTCTCTCTCCCTCCCTGCCTCTCTCTCCCCCCCCCACCTCCTCTTCTATCCTGGTGTCACTGATTACTATTCAGCAGACGGCTGCAGTGGAGAGTGCAGAGAGATGACACACAATACCTCAAAGCAGGAACAGGCAGCACACACACCACCCTCCCTCTATCTCACCTCCTTTCTCAGCTCCAAGCTTTTCTCTACAGAGACAGCCAACTCATCACCTTACCAATATACAGTGCACAAACACACTCTTGCCATCTCATTTCCCCTTCTCTCATTGGCTATATCAGCAGCAGCTACAAATGGAATCAGGTTGGTGCGAGTGTCTAAGGGTTAAGAGTAAAAGTAAAGTGCAAAATCACAGTGGCTGGCTCTCAATTAGGTCTCAATGCATTCTCAGAAACTGCAGACATCACTTGATGCCTCTCAGTCTCTTCCTCTGCCCAATGTGCTCCAAAGGGAAAAGGGGATGAATGAAGAGGAAGCACCATGAAACATGCATCCCTCATATAGATCGGTCTCTACATTCCCTTCTTCCCCACACTCATCGTCTGCAGCAAACTGTCTTTTCTAACAATTTCCTGTCCCCCCCCCCCTTTCTGTTTCCCTTCTCTCATTTCTCTCCGTCCTACCTTTATTCAATCTCTGCTCCCTCCCTTCCCTGTAGATAACTGGGGCAGTCGTGTGTGTATATGTGTGTGTGATTCTGTCGCTGTGTGTGTGTGTGTGTGTGTTGCTGGCAATAAGCCAGGACTGAGAGGGAGGGGAGTATCCAAGACAGAGTGAGGACGTGCAGCACGTGCAGCCTACTTAGCTCAATACTGTACCACCACAAGAATCAACACACATAGGGTCCATTATCTCCTAGACACTACACAATGTTGAATTTAATTGTAAAATGGGTGGACAAACAATCCCGAGCAAGCGCAACCCACTGTAACAGCCTTACAATAAACTGTCTTTATGAAATTAATATTCAGTTTGAAATACAGGTTGTGTCAAAGATACTGATTCAAGCGTTAATATGGAATCAAAACAACAATCTCCTCTTAAGAAGTAACCAAACTAACTTGAATTATTCCATTCACCATATAGCCTATACGTTTAAATGCAAAACAATGACCTGCAAGGCTCAATAGTATGCTGATGCATTAAAATGCATAACAAAAACTCAAAAATGTCTGGAGCAGGACAAAGCCCCGGATCAGATAGCAGTCTATCCCTAAAGGGAACCAGGACTCTCAGACAACAATAGATCCATAGGCTCCTGTCAGAGAGCCCTTCGTTACTGCCTGGACGTTATGGCTCACAGGTGTCAGGAGAGAGTAGACGGGGTTCAGCTCAGACAGACGGGACAGGTGATCCACCTACCCTTTGTTAATCTGAGGACTAGGGAGGTCAGGTCTATTTAGGCAGGAAGGAGGCTTTTATGACATTGGGTATACAATACAGACTGGCATGAATGGAAAATGATTCCACTGTGTTAGTGGTGTCATCATTCCCTGGATGAACAGACAGTTTGAAGCATGAATCCATAAACGTCCCGTGTTGGCAGCTCAATTTTAGATTTAGATACCAAACATATCTTTTAACAGATCAGAGCAGTGTGGGTATAATTTATAATAAGCATACCACTGCAGAGAATAAATCACTGCACCCCTACCCCTGTAATATACACCACTAAATATATATTACCTTGAAAGGACACAAGATGTGTTAAAAAGGGAAATCAGTTTATGTGAACTCATGCCTGGTTGCCAGGCTGATACCTGGTTCTAAAACCTACAATCAGGCTCTGTTTGACCGAACTGTGACCTGAACTAAAACAAACACCAATTTGAGTGATTCCATTTAGATTTACCTTTAAACTCGACTCGTAGTCTGTGTTGACTTTGAACATGAGTCCCAGTCTCAGGTGAATCTCTTTAGCTCTGGAGAAACTGGGGTCGATGTAAAGCACCTCCTGGAACGCCTTGATCGCCCTGGAAAAGACACAGAAACAGAGAATGTTTAATAAAAACAAAATATTTAGGTCAACACTAATGAAAGTAATCTGAAATCTACAGTAACGCCATGCCCTTGCCTTATTCTTTCACCAGCAGATTGGCTGACTTCAGTGGTGGTGTCACCAGAGCTGGGAAATATTGACAATATGACTCAATACTTACACATTGATAACATGGTGATAATTTAGGTATGATTGTGACTGGCTATCAGATATAAAAAATAATAATAGTAAAGGCAACCAAAAAGTATTGGAGATGGATTGAAATCCCATTTTTGAAACCATCTTGTGAGGGATTCTAGACAGATGCTGAAAAGGTACAAATACATCCATCTCCTCAAGCTGCAGCAGAAGAGATTCAGAAATTACAATTAAATTAGTGATTAGGAAGCAGTTTCTTCAGCGACTGTGTAAGTTAAAGGACAGTTGTTAGAGAGCTATCTTAACTGTTGGTTGTAACTGAACTGCCAAACCTAACAAGCTATTCTTCTTCTGGTGTTTTTGCATTTACCAGACAGCTTCAGGTGCACTGCCACCAACCTCTGAGGTGCAAGCAGCACATGGAATGCAAGACGGGCACAATCAGATTTGTGATCGTATATATATGGTTAAGTGCACGCAAAAGTGTATTAAATCAATGAATTCATTCATCAGAGAAAAAAATAAAACAGTACTGTGATTATATTGGACACAGTACTGGACAGCGTAAAAATAAAAAACATGATCTGTATCTGGATAATGACATCTGATCATGGGTCTTTGCATTTACCTCTGGTTTTAAAAAGTCTGTTATTTTAATTCTGCTTGCATTGGGGTTGTGTCTCAATATGCAAATTAGGTAGGTGGAGCTGGCTGACCGGCCAACAAACATGGTCCCAGGTCCAGGTAATGGGTGCTGCTGTGTGACTTTCTTCTCTTGGCCTGCATGGGCAGTTACAGGGTGTTCAGAGTACACGTTTTTTTTTTTTTTTAAAGCAAAGGGTTGCATTTGTGAGGGCCGTGTTGCTTCAGGTACCAGTGAGACTAAGGATGCACCAATCCAACTTTTTCTCTGTACTACAGTGATGCTGAGCCAATACCACAGCTCGCTTTTTCCCAAAAATATCATCTTTATACTAGAGTGTGAAGTTCAGAGATTGCTGTTGCACTACAAATGGAGTCAACGATCCGCTGTGACTGAATAAATGTAACCGGATGACTGTAACTGATAGCGGAAACACTGAATTTTAAAATGACACTGACAAAGAAACTGTATCTTACAGATGAGAGCAGGCTAAGTTTCCGTGTTTTCTGTTCGTCTCACTTAGCCATGCTTTGTCCGAACTGTCCTTAGCTCCACTGCTCACAAAAAAAGTGAAGACAATATCCAGACCTGAATTTAGAGCTAATTTTATTTCAAGTAGACACGACTGAATCTGCACTTTGGCTGATGTTGGCTTCCTGGTCTTGAACAGACAATTGCTTCACAGCCTCAAATCGCTGAGGTCTTCGTTCGGGGCTTTCAGGATGATAAGCTTATAACAACGCTATGATGTGCTTAAAAGTTTAACTGGAAGATTCAACATCCTGTTCCCTAACGGCCGGCTGTTAGTCATTTACACTCAACGAGTACAGAGCTAG
Organism: Lateolabrax maculatus; assembly: GCA_031216445.1. Classification (NCBI taxonomy): domain Eukaryota; kingdom Metazoa; phylum Chordata; class Actinopteri; order Acropomatiformes; family Lateolabracidae; genus Lateolabrax; species Lateolabrax maculatus. Next base: position 2,205,044 of record CM062208.1, on the reverse strand, counting down.
ATGTTGGCTACTTGTCTTAATGATGTGAAGCAATCAGTTCGATTGTTTAGAAATACTCCTCACTATGTCAAAATGACAAATGAGTGGTGTTTCTTTTTCAACAAAAAACATTGTTATCCCCTCATAAATTGTACATTCACCAGCAAACAAAGAACCAGACGAGAGCCAAAAGTTTGGTCAGCTAGAGAAATGAACATTGATTAACTACAGCTGACTCCATGTGTGGTGACAGTTGTCATTGTTGTCTGCAAAAACCAGTCACAGCTTGTTAAGAAATAGTGGATGTCGGTTAAAATGCCTAATAAAAAATTGCGACCCAGTGAAGCTCCACTATGACATTTTAACAAAAGAGGGAATTTGTCGTGTTTGAAATGAACGATCCAGCGTCTGCAAAGTTTATCTGGTCTATGACCCCGAGGCTGCCTTCAGGAGTGTCGTGAATGGTAGATGAGAGCTGAAAGGCTGCTGTCATGCTGGCAATAAAACTTCAACTCCTCTCTTAACAACACTGAAATAAACTAGTCTGCAGAGACAACAGCATATTAAAACAAAAAAACAAACACGACTTTCCAATTGAACTCGCTCACTGTGTAGCTATGACAACAATGGCAATAGCCTGTCAGCATGAAGCCCTTCTCCTGTATGAGACGGCAGAGCACTGAGCTCAGTGCTGACTGGATCACACACACACACACACACACACACACACACACACACACACACACAAACACACTGAACTCATTGCCCCCGTTCCCTCCTCCCCATCTCCCTGCCTCTCCCTCCTCATTTATCTGGTCCCTCCCTCCCTCCCTCACCTCCGTGTTCACCCTCTCCTCCGTCACAGACAGAATCCACAGTGACTGCTGGGAGAGCGTGGCTCTTCCACAGAATAGGTTGTGACACGCAGCGTAAGGGCTCCAGCCAAAGGATGAGCAAAGACCTTCTCTCTCTCTCCCCTTTAGAAAAGGGCATCTGACAAAATCTGCACATTTTTCCCTAATAGGCCAGGCAAGTAACACAATTTGGCTCCATTATATGGATGCCACTTGTTTGTTTTGCATGGATTTCGTAATGACCATGAAACAAATAAATATTTATTTGTAATATTGTCACAAGCTCGTATGGAGGCTGGACAGTTGGGCCGGTGTCTCTCTGGCTGAGCACCACCGGCCCTGTGAATTAACATTCACCATTTGACAGCTCAGCATTCCTTCGTGCCTTGGGCTCAGGGTGACGTAATCCATCCTGGAGAGCCCAACATGGCACCCTCCCTTCCCCCACTAATGCCCTGCCAGGCCTCAGAGATGGGGACATACAAAATTGGCAGGGCAACAACACTCGAGGCCGTCAAGGTCGTGGATAGGGTGGGGGGACCAGCAGCGGGCGAATCTGAGGAAAACGGTTGAGCCTGCCGAGATGAAGGGAGGTATCAAATACACCCAAAATTACAACCCCCCCAAAATAATTCACAGCCATGGTGTGACGATTCAACCCGAGTAAAACTTTTATTTAAGCAGCTTCTATTGAAGCGTGGTGTAAGTGGAAGAAAATGAACATGCAAAATTGAAGGACTGATGAAGATTATCAAGCCGCTTGTAGCCGTTAGTGGTCAATATCAACAGACACCTGATGCATCTTTTTTTTGGGACTAACCCTGCAAACATAGTAAAATTCCTACCCCTGGTAGGGATTCAATGCTAATGGACACATCAACTGGGAGGTTCCTTGCAGTTTAAGAGCAGAAACCCAGGTCATCCAGTTAGAAGGATGTTAGAATGAACGGCATGGGTTTAAAGCTCAAAGGACTTGACTTGGACTAAGAAAACCAACCAAAGCAATGACCCATTGTGGTAGCTTACTAAAGAGAGAGAAACCATACTCAGCACGCAAAGACAGACGATGCCAGGCCAGCTGCTATCGTCTGACAATGTTGGAAAGCAGTCTCTTCTATCCCTACTACTTTGGCAATAAGGTTCATTTAAGGACACTTCAGAAAGTGCTTACCATACGATCTGCCTCTATGAAAACATGATGACTACAGTCCTACACAGCGCATCTCCCTGCTGCTGTTGTGCAACCGATTCTCATGCAATGGATGTCAATCTTCTCACTCCTTCACACATCAACACCCCCACTCCACAGACGCATACCGCCCACAGAATCATAAATAATTCCACTACATCATGAAACCTTGAATTGGTATTGATAAAGAGCAGATATTTGGACTTGCCATTGCAGAAAAGGCACAGCTGGAAATAATGACATTAACAAAGGCTGCATCCCATTTAGGTGTTCCAAATCCAAACTCCCTTGCATGCTGGCTAACTGGTACAATCATTCGCCAATTAATTAATTATATTAATTACACCTGTGCTTTTCCTGCCATGACAAATCTAAATGTTTGCTGTGAAAAACACTTTTTACCATCAAAAAAAAAAAAAAAGACATCAGGTATGTCATGAAAGACAAAACATTCCCCTTAATCTTATCCTAAAAATGAGCTCAGTAAATAAAGGCAGCCTTCAGCCTGTGGCTCACATTACTACAAACTGTTTAACTTGCATCTCTCCTTGTAGCTTTTCTGTTTGTTTCTAATTAGGCATGTGCATTGGTGTGAAGGAGTTCTTATACAAAATGCTCTCAATTCTGCCATTACACGTCCCACAATGTGCACAAAGCTGATGAAATTCAATAACAGAAATGTTAAGCTAACTGGGACTCGTGTACCATGAACAGGACTGCTGGTTTACTCAGTCCCCACAGACGACCCCCAGAGGAACCCATCCAATCTTTACGAGTCACTCAAGAGAATCAACGTCTAGTTAATCTGTGTTTGTTAGTGAGATTGAAGTTTAACCAAGAAGACTGGAAGGGCGGAACCAGCTCACATCCACCAAAACTGATGGTTGAGGTTGTATCTGGTTAGCTAGTAAGCTTCTCAGGTTATGAAAGTGTTCAAAGCTGGCATCTTTACGGTTTTATCCAATTGCTGATGGCCAGTAAAGAGCTCAAACAATTCAACTGACTGCTTGTTAAGCTACAATATTTCCTTGCATATGTGTACGCATGTTAAATAAACACATACAATGTGTAACTATGATAGCTTTAGAGTAATTGGAAAGGACCTTTTAGGAATGATATCACTGTTCTCATCCTGCTCGAGGTGAAAAAGCAAACGTGGATTTCTTGAGGAAGGAATAAACCATGTTTTCAAATTGACATGAAAAACCATAACCATTATAAAACTGGCTGACGCCATGTATGCAATGGAGATTATGTATTTTTAAAGCACTTACCACTGAAATGCGTTGTAATGGAAGTAAACCATGCCGAGGCCATATAAAAAGGCAGCGTTCTGGAAAAAAAAAAGTGTTGGAGAACTGTTACAAACAGCAGCATAAGAGTTCTTCAGCACATTGTAAGGATTACTGTCACAACTTGGTATGAAGCTAAAAAATGACATACAACCTTGATGGTGTCATGGCATCTTTACGTACAGTGTGTTGAAGTTATACCCACAATTATTTATTCATTTCTTGTTTTGGGGTTGTTTTTTTTTTTTGCTTGACGACTTCTACAATACTGCATACTTCAACATTCATGCAAGAAATCATTTTCTAGTAGAAGAAGTCATTCAAATCAAACACCCTGCCATCCCCATGCTAGTAAACTGATTTGGGAATATAATGCTTACCATGTACAGTATGGGGGTGGAGACATCTAAGCAAATTGTATAACTAATCGGCAGTAGGGAGGGGGCAGTATGACCAACATATGTCAAGATATTGACACACACACACACACACACACACACACACACACACACACACACACACACACAAAAAAGACACACGTGGCTGATCAATGGCCATGACCCAGAATTACATTGTACCCTGTTAAGAACGACAAGTATCTGAACAAAAATCTCAATCAATCGACTGAGGCCTTTTTCTTTCTAATTATTTATAAGTAAATTCCCTTGTTTTATTTCATTCAAGTGTACAACCAGATAACACATCCTACAACGATCTGAGTATAAGACCAACACAGCTGCAATGGGATTCAGCCAATAAGTCACATTGACCCATTAAGCTTAAATCAATCCATTTCCATCATCAACATAATTATGTTGACACATCTTTTCCGCCGTAAAGGTATCCTCTTTCCATTTAGGAGACCAGTTAGAGCTCTATTTGGCCGATAACTACAGTCTAGCCCTGACTAATAAAAAGTCCTGCTTTTGGCTATTTCCCTACTGCTACAGAGAGAGGTCTTCCCCACGCCGTTAACTAGCAAAGGGTAGGACCTCACACCCTCACTTCACTGTGGTGGTCTGTAATCCCGAGGAGCCCAGAGCTGTCAGGTCTGGTCACAATCGAACTCTCGGCACGTCTGTTTAATGGGCATACCAAACAGTGAATCATCAAACCAAATGGGCCTGTTCATCCACACAGAGAGCACGGAGAGGACAGGCTGGACGCCATCATATCACAGCTGATTGGACAATTTAAATCCAGGTCACGAGCAGGAACTGTAGGCCAACTAAACCGAAGCAAATATTTCTGCATACAATCCTACATCCAAAATATAAGATCACATTCATCATAATATAAAAAGGTCCTATGCAGCTAAGCTTGTTGGATAGACAAATGATATACTATTAGCTCCAAACTGGATACGTATCAGTGCCAAACAAGGCCATCATCTAATTGATCAGCCTGATTGAAAATAGTTTGGATGAAGTTATTAATCACAATAATATTGATTTTGCAAAATAAAGTGACATATGCGATGATAGAGAGGCCCACCATTGTGGATCATTTAACTGTTGAGTGTTCACGGTGGGATTTTCGTTTTTCTGTACTACTTTCTCGTTCCTTTACAATAAGTTTTGCGTTCCCTCGTAATTTTTTTGCAATCCCACTAATCCAAAACAACAGTTAGTGTGCTGGCCTAGTCCAGTTATAATACACTGCCAGTTTGGGGAAACGCTCTGGAAATACTACAGAAATGAGAGGGGATGTCACACATTTTGTGTTTATTGCTCATTACACCTGCGAGTAGGAGCACAAAAGGCCGAGCTCTGACAGTACAGCTGTGGTGGATACTGTTATTGCTCGATGCTCTTCATTGCTCCTGTTAACATTGGACAAGAAACCATTGTTAAGCCACATGGGATTTGAACCCACGATGCTTACAGCAGATATGATGCATTACCAATATACCACAAGAGGTCAGGAATACAGTACTTTCAATATAACACTCAATTCACTGCACACACACAAACCCCCCTGCATGTGTTACACTGATTATAAATTAATGTCACAATCATTAGCACAGCCACGGCTACAGCCACGATCACAGCGAAAACGCCCAAAGCTGCGTCCTCCCACGGCTACAGCCATAATCCCAGCTACGTATTTCAGAAAAAAAATAAAAATAAAATACATTTCTACTGTGAGCTTTTGGGGACTCTGTAGAAACAAGCGTGAAGGCAGCAGTATCAGTGAATTAAGTTGCTTTTTCCTTTCTTTTAGCTACAACAACAGGTTTATTTCACTTCATAAAATGTGCTTTTAGTAGAAAACGTGCTGAAGGGGTGAAGACGACGACCAAATACCGACCAAGGGCGCATACAGACTGTGTGACAGTAACAATCTTATACGCTCATTGCATATCACAGTGTGTAAGATAGGTCTGATAAATTGATGGCAATTTGTCAGACTGATACCAATTTTGAGGCATGTCAGGTAGAATGTCTGTTGAATCGTAGCACAAAAATGTAAATGTACATATTTTGAAAAACACATGCAAGCAGAGAAGTGTCATCAACTCACATTAACCACATGCAACACTCTTCTTTTGAAAATGCAAAAAACTGTGGCAGGCCAAATTCACACAGCGTAAAACAAACTTTGCCTGAAAAAAGGAAGAGGGGGAGATTGTGAAGTTGGTCGCGGTTGGGGGAAAGAGGTGAGTTTGAGGTACGAATGTCTGAAAGTGTTGGTCATAGCAGTCAGATTGTTGGATTAAATTCTACATATGCCGTCGGTGGACGTGTCTCACAATGTAGGTCCATCATTTTGGATTGAAGATCAATGGTTTCTTTCAATGTTGGTCTGTGGCAGGCCAAATTCACACAGCGTAAAGGGGCCGTTAACCTTTCCACCACGACATATCCAGACGGACACGCCACTCTCTGCAGATATCCAAAACCTAATTCAACGCTGTACCAGACACTACAGAAAACCAGGAAAATGTGCAGGATATATTTTCTAGATACAAATCAATTCAGCTGCAGGATTCTCTTTTTTTTTTTTTTAGCTGGCAGCACTTGATTTCAATATATGAAAGAACTTCCTCTGTCATAACTGAGTAACTGCCGATTAAATTAAATGTAACCAAACCAGTCTGTATAACGTAATATCATTTTCTCTTCCGTTCCAACACCCTCAGTTCCTGGTAGTTCTTTAGCCAAGTGTGTCAGTGCACAAGAACATAAACCAAGCAGAAAAACACCACTCCACAGAGGACGGGGAGACAGACAGACAGACAGACAGACAGACAGACACAACATAAACTTGTCAATTCTGCTCATCTCAGTTATGCGAGTAAGATGTTTTGCTACAGAATGAATGTCTACAATGAAGAAACTAAGACCAACAAACATGATGGGATAGAAAATGGGTCTTCAAGTACAGTATCTGCAGTTTACTGCATTTCCTTTCATGTAGGCACAGAATGTTTTATGCAAAACGTGAGCCGATATAAAACATGTCAGCCAGTGTTGGATGTTGCTGGATCTTGAAGTTAGCTTAGCTGAGTGTTTAATGGCCTTAAACAATACTCCGTGGCCTTACATGCACTCAAGAGTACATATACAACAATACAATAACATACATCTGTCTGACAGCCAGCCCAGTTTTGTTGTGTCCACTCAAAAAAGGACAGTAATACATTTTTCACCGCCTGGCTCAGTAGATCAGCACATTGGATTTGAAATAAAACAACCATGACATTACAGTGCAGAGTTGCCGCTTTAAGAGTGTCTGAGGACGTTTACATTCATATTGGGTGAACATTATATAAAACGTGCCGCAGTTTTAGGGGCAGTGCAGCAGAAAGATGATCCTTAAGTGCCATATTCTTAACTGGCCAATTCAGTCCCCTGACCGCAACCTATTAAAGCAGGTGTTTCACTTGCTGAATATAAAGCAAAAAGCCCCCCAGAACAAGCAAGAAGAGAAGATGGCTACAGCTCAGGCCTGACAGAGCATCACCAGGGAGGATACCAAGTACTGTGCTGATTGTGGGTTGATGACTTCAGCTATTGACTATAAAAGGACTTTCATTCAATATTAAATAGGATGAGTTTATTAAAGTTTACGTTTACAGCTAGAACTGGGAGACTATTTATAAAAAGAAAATGTGTGGTTGTCCTAACACGTTCCGGCTACTCTGACATCTGAGTGTACACTGCAATGGTCTGTGTTCAAATGAGGACCACGTGGACCCATCAGCAGACTACACAAATGGCAGTTTAGAAGGTCACAAAGAACAGCAGCTCCCCAGCAAACAGTGTCTGTAATGGTGTTACAACAGTAGATTCAACATTGCACTCACCTTCCAGTAGTCCGACTGTAAACTGAAGTACCTCTGGTATGCAGATAATGCTGAGAAAATGGTTTGATAAATAAAAAAATGTGATGCAGAAAGAGGGAGAGACACAAAAGGGAGATAATTAACAGTTAGTGACAATGTTAAATGCTCAAGATATTCAGCTCAGCTGCACTTTAACACTTCCCAGCAGGAACGTTTACAAGACGAGCACAAAATGTCTAATTAGAATAGTCCTTTGTCAGCAGCGTTAACCAAAATAATGAGTGTTAAAAAAGTAAAGCAACAACAGCGCACATCTAATGACTCCTCTTTGAAAACTATTAATTTTTTTTCCTATTCTTAATTTGGATCCAATAGCTTCCACAAAGTGGTTGCTAGTCCTCCTGGGGTCCACACAAAAACAATAAAGAAAAACAATTCAAAATCTCAAAAAAAGAAAAAAAGGCAAACGCCAAATAGATCAGAAAAGTATCACGTGATCCTGACATACAGATTTAGGTGGGAAATGGAAATATAACAGGCAAAAACATTTACACATCGAGACTCTCACCTTTTGGATAGTCCTCCAGCAGGAGGTTGAAGTGGCCCAGCTGACAGAAAATGTCAGGGTCCACTTTCCCCTCAGCTTTCAGGATGAGGGCATCATAGCAGCTAACAGCCTAAATGAAAGAGCAATTGCAGTGAAGAGTTAAATGGCAGTTAGATCCTATGCACATTACACAAAAATGATCACAGTATACAAAGTCAATATGGCAAGAAGATTTTGATTATGGCTTGACCTTAATGCTGATGTCTGTTAAAGGTGATGCTCAGACACAGCTGACTGATATTCTACCAAAGGGGTGCGTTTCCCAGCCTTATAGGGCTGTTTTGCATAGGACCAACTGTATGCCCAAATATGGACCTCGTCCGTCAGTATTTAAACAACGGCTAAACAAATTACTCTTGATAGTCCAAACTGCAGCCACTGAAGATGTATGATTAGGGAGTATGACTGTGTGTGTGTGTGTGTGATAGTCAGTAAAACCATTATTTGGATGCAATATGTCATAATAGAAAAACCATTTAGATGAATGAAAAGGAGTAATTAAGTGTTGAATAGAGCACTGCCTCCAGCGTATGCTAATCTTGTTGAGCTTTGCCTTAACTTAAAATAAAATAGATGCCGACAACAACTTTCTAAAGATCAAACGCTTCAGGGATGTATTTGTCATTAGAGTGAAAGCCTAAAGCAAAGGACTGGGTGAAATGAAGTTAAGTACTGTGACATACTAATTCTACTACAGTTCTGTTTGTCTTTACATTATGTTTTTGCACAGTTCATTCTGAAATTACCCAGGACTTTTTGTCTGTATATATCCCATAAAAAATGTCACGTTTGTGTTTGTCACATGGAAGCTGATGCACTCAGATATTCAGTACTACAGATACCTGCAACACTGCCATGTTCAGGGATCTGGTTATAGTAGTCAGCGATGCTCATGCAATAATTGGACATCTGGCTTGCATGAGCAGGTAATAAAGAGTATTTCTTATATAGATTATATATGTGGCATCTGAATCCTACAACTCTCCATCGAGCATAGATAAAAACAATAAAAATAACACAGTGAGCAGACTATTAAAGGCAGTTATTTTGCAGTAAATGGTTGCAAGTATTATACCAAAAGAAGTCTTGTATGATCAATTCTGTGGCTCTGTGAAACCGAGACATACGTCTGCATACTTTTAACTGGCACTGTCTGTTCACAACAGAGCAAAGGCACTATTTTTCCAGAGATTTTGAGGTCTTTTTTTATCACAAGACTCCAGCATGCTTACTGGAAAAAAATTTTTAGGAATTTGTCTAAAGTGTTCATTCAGACACCAAAATGCACAATTCTTTGAGTAGAAAAAAATAGAAACTCGTGTTCCTGATTGGAGATCACCATAGCTGGATAGAGGGGATTTCATTGCTTGCCTGTGCACTACAAAAACAGGTTCTAAATCTTTATAAATTATGTGTATACCACTGAACAACATATTTGCAAGGGAGAAGACAATTCTTATTGAAATAAATGTCTTGTCATTAAACCCTACCACCTTATTTCAAAGCATCCCGTGAGGAAAAGCATCTATAAAACACACTCACAGAAGGAATCATTCACATTTCCGCACACTGTCATACAGCCAACAAAAACATTGCATTATTACACACATTTTGGGAGAGTTGGCATCACGCCAAGCTGTTCTTTTGCTTATGAATTTGTGCCACCAGAGGTTAGCTAAGGCCCAGCAGAGCACCCTGCAGAAACAGTGTGATTCAGCAAACACACACACACACACACACACACACACACACACACAGGGATGGCGACAAAGCCAATGAGTGATTATTTATTATGTTTAGCTGTGTTGACTCTGCCTCATGCTGAACTAATACTATCCCTTCCCCCACGTTTTAAAATGGTCGAGTCCATAGAGGGGCTGTAAAGGGAACTTGGTATCAGTAGAGATTTATTCCACCACAGACTCAGACTGATTCAGTGTGACACAGCCTTATACATGTGATGTTATCACGAATAAAACACCCCACAATCACATCTGATAAGTTTATTGATATGATGTGGCTCGGCCTGCCTGGCTGACCGAGGGTCCAGCAGAGTATGAAGGACAACAACGATTAATAAATTATAAAAAAGGGCAATAAATGAGCCTAATGTGAAAGTACAGCCTAACAAAACAATGTGACCAGCCAAGCCCTCAACAAGAAGCCCAGAAGCCACATGTTGGAGACCCGGATCCGGCTCCGAGGAGGGGGACGGTGGGTCCGGCTCCACCGCACCGGGATCAGAGAGGGTGCCCCTGGCTGCCGCTTCGTAATCGATCACCTTTGTTACAAACACTGATCGCCTCCGTCGTGATCGGCTTTTGGGCGACTGGTTGGTTAGCCTAGCCACCAGCTAGGTGTTTTCTCCCCCCCCCCCCCCCCCCCCCCCGCCATCTTGACTTGGCCCAAGTCACGCAGCCATTATTTTACAGCCCCTAAACTGCCCCGGTGTGTGTTTCCCCCTCCGCGGTGTCGCCCGGGCCGCTGAACGTGCGGAGCGACGGCGGGAGAAAGCCCCGCTGCCCGCCGCGGTTAGCCTGCGAGCTACCGGGGCGAGCGGACGCGCAGCCCCCGGTGTTTCCGCCGTGGAGGACGGGACGGCTGGATTAGTGGGACACCGCCAACGTTTCTGACAACTTAAAGCGTCTCTGCTGTCGTTAAACGTGAAGGACTCCTGCTCTTTAACGGGGGGGCTGTCAACACTTTCACCACAGTTAGCCGCAGCTAACAAGGTGCTGCAGCCGTTAGAGCTCACCTGAGTGTGTTTCCTGCACACACACTCACACACACTCACACAGAGACACACACAGAGACACACACCATTGTGTTGATGGGGTTATCGGCGCTGTGGCGAACACGTTTCCAGCAGCCGACACGGTGCTATCACGTAGCAGCACGGTGCCGGCGGAGCTGCACGGCGGCCGGTAGCACCGCGCCGGTGTGTGTGTGTGTGTGTGTGTGTGTGTCCGCTGGGCCTGTTTCACGCTGCCAAACACCGCGCAAAGTGCACACGGATCAGGTCTGCGCCTCGGCAGTGCAAACCCAGCGAGCTGTGCGCAATAAACACGTCCATCAGTAAACGCTGCCGCTGCTTCAGCGCCAAACTTGGGGTAAATTGCGGCTCGTGTGTGTGTGTGTGTGTGTGTTGGGGGGGGGCCGTGTAGCCGGAGTGGCGTCGGCAGGTCTGTACCACTTATTTCAGGTGGGAAACGCACTAATCAGGGGACATAACATGACCGAGGCGGACTGGGGGTCCTGTTCTGTGGCATACCTTTAACAGCAAGGCCTTCGTTCTGGCGCCATCTTCTTGAAGCCTGTGAAATCCAAACAGTGAGCTGCAAGTAGAGGACAGACAACACACAGGCGGTTCCGTATTACTTCAGGGGCAAAGCACATTTGTTGTTTTTATTTCACACTAAAGTGAAGAAAAATATACACTGCGGAAAAAGAAGCGAGTGAGAGTGTGAACGGAAGGCGTCGTCTGACCTGTCAGTCCCGACCAGGCTCTCTTTTTCTTGCGCTGTTAGCTTCGGAAAGTCCTCTTCGATTTCGGTCGCTGTTCCCGACGCCATTTTCTCCTCGTCATTACCAGCAACGCCGAGACTCCGGGCAGCGGCGGCGGCGGCGGCTGGGAGCGACACTCCGCACGATTTCATGGGGAAGAACCGACGGGGGACGATCGGCGGGACCGAGCAACTCCGTCAAAATGCAACAACAGCGAAAGAGTTGCACACCTATCCAGGACTAAAACGGGGCGTAGCGTAATTCTTGCCAAATCCTCAAGGAAATGATCCCTTCAAGTTACCTTCCACACTCCTCATTGTACATCGAAACACGGCGTGTGTCCCGGCGCCGGTGTGTGCATGAAGTTGATGTAATGTTGGGTTTTAGGAGTGAGTGTTACTTGGTAATGTCGCAAACTTCCCCAACCATCGGCTCAAAGTTGTTGTAATTGTGTCACATAGGCAAACGCACGCCGCCACCGTCGGCACGCCCTCCGCCCGCCCTGGCCAATGGGCGGCCGGCCTGCGCGGCCACGTGACCGTCTCCGGGTCCGTGTGTGTGTGTGTGCGAGAATACGCGGGCGAGCGCGCGCACGCACACAACCAGACGGGCAGCTTCCGAGTCCCGCCTCTCGCCCTGTGATTGGTTGCTGGCGCTATATTATGATTACGTAACTGTGCTCTGAAGCACGCTATTGGTCAAAGTAGCTGTCGTGTTTCTCTGTGGGGGGCGGCTGTCAAGGATGTTGGTTGCAACGTTGCACATACACAGTAGTTTGATTGATTGATTGATAAATAGATAATAAACACTAAACTAAAATGACAAAGTCATCAACTTGATCATGCTCTAACATTTATTGAATGTAATTGTACATGTATATTACTCTTTTTTCTATTTACAATTATTTGTTCATATTTTATTGTAGATTTTCTATTTTACACTTACTTGCAATGCTTGCTTATCTTCCTTATATTTCTATTTATATACATAGCTATATTTTATACTTTTTACGTATATCGTTTTATTATTATTATTTAGAAAATATTCCAAGAAAAAATTTCTTGTAAGTGAAAACCTACTTGGCAATAAATCTAATTCTGATGATCATATAGGAAATATATTTTTTTGTTTAGCTTACTCTCTATTCACAAATATCAAATATCAAACAAGTTTTCCACTTTGTCCGTTGCACATAAATACATATAGGAGGCCATTCAATGATTTCATTATTAATCTGTTTTAACTTGAATGTACTGGCATTGTCTAAGCAACTGAGAAAAGTTGGGCATGCTGGAACAGTTTAACAATTGTTCAAGGAGGATTTTTCTAACACTGATGACCACAAAGTTAATTTTTGTTACCTCTGCCCCCCTTATTTATCTCTTTTCTGATGATAATTCCTCACAAATTGTTTATAGTTTTGTTTTTAACACAAATGAGGAGCTAAATCATAGTTGTGGCAATTACCTAAAATGAATGTAAAACAGCATTTGTAACATTTTCCCAACATTTGTGACAAACCTACATAGCCTAACTGAAGTTTAATTACCTGGGTAATTTAAGAAAATCAGCAAGCAATCATAGAAAAATACAGCACCACAGTACATCACCACAATTATGAATCAGAATCATCTTTAATGCTAAGTAAGTTTACACATACAAGGAATTTAATTAGGCGCTTAACAATAAACACAGTAAGAAAAAATAGGATAGTAAGAAGCAATTACTGCAATTCAAGAAACTTAAATCTAAAATATAAACATTAACAATAAGAAACAAATATGTAATATATATGAATATGTAAAATGTTTTTAAAAGGAAACAGCAGTACAGTTTGTGCAGGAATGTGCAAATTTCCACAGTTTAAAGTATAAAGAAAAAGCTTTGTTAAATACCCAAACCTCTGGCTGCATAATAGTGTTTCAACCACCTTCCACAATAATCTACTCCAACACTTGATGGAGTGGAGTCGCCTACTGATTATTATTATTATTATTATTATTATTATTTATTGTTTTATTAAATCACATTAGTAGTAGCAGTAGATGTACAGTTTAGCTTGCTGTTATTTTTAATGTATCTTTTAAATAAATAGTAATAACTATGTTTTCACTTTCTTTCTTTAGAGCTCTTAAACTTTGTCTGAACGCGTTTTACAACATTATTATTACTATTATTATTATTACAGTGTGTGAAGCATTGATTACTGTCTCTTTTTTCTTCTTTCGGTTTCTTTGCCCGTCAGAATTATGCAAATGACGCCGGACGTGCAGGCAGCTGAGGACGGAGCAGCGCACTCCAAAATGGCGAACCGCGACAAGGGTAAGCAGGCCCGTGAACTAGTTACATCTGTACCTGAACCGGGACCCCGGCTGCTTCTTTAAACATTAATAACCGACAGGACGTGTCTTTAAACCGCCACCGTGCCCCCCGGTGGGTCTGTAGCTCGGCCTCCCGCCGTCCCGACCGTCGGTGGCTTCCGTCGCAGCGACAGTTGCTCACTTTTCGTCGGTCGCTTAGCTGCTAAGTTGCCGTCAGGCCCGACAACTTTCCGGAGTTAGCTGCTCTGCCGTAAAGTGAACCTGCGAACTAACACCGTGTGTTACTGTGTCGCAGTCGTGCCAGAAAACAGTTCAAAGTGCGGCTGTAGTTGTTGTTGTTGTTGTTGTTGTTGTGCTTCGCTGCTGCTGTTTGCTGACTGTGTTTTTATTTCTCCGTGTTTGTAACATTCAAGAGCTGGAAGAGGAGATTTACGACAAGGTCGTAGACCTGACAGAATACGCCAAACGGCAGCGATGGTGGAACCGGCTTTTCGGGAAGAACTCCGGCCCCCTCGCTGAGAAATACTCTGTGGCCACACAGCTGGCCATCGGGGGAGTGAGTGGATGGTAAATATCCTCCATTTAAATGCATTGTGCTGCCTTCAGGTGCTCCTCAATATCGCCCATTTAAATGCATTGTGCTGCCTTCAGGTGCTTCTCAATATCCCACATTTTAAACCATTCTGCTGCCTTCAGGTGCTCCTAGTTAGCTCCACCACTTATCTTTTATTTATTCATTAACATTAAAGCATTCTAAATCCATTTTCAACATGACATGTTTTGTCAATCGTTTGTAAAGCACTTTGAATTACATTTGATTTAGTTGAAAGGTGCCATGTAAATAAAGTCTGATTGATTGATTAGTTTTCAATGGAGAACTATAGGGAATAAAAACTTTTGTATGGCCTAGAAATAGTCTAATAGTGCTACATTAGGTTAGTCATTAGTCATGACCCCCTGGGCCCTGGATTATTTGCTGCTCTACCCTGCCTGTACTTCCTACTGCATGAATAGAGAAGGCTGCAGCAGAAAGCCTAGGACAATATACACTTTAAAGGAGTACTTTGCCAATTTTCAACCAGCTTTGTATCAGTATAACATATGTAAGTATTAAATGCAAATTAACATTGTTTAACTTTGAGCTCCCCGCTCATTTGACAAAAAATAGTTTTGCGTCATCCAGCAGACCTATATGCATACAGAATGCACAAAATATACCAGATGTGGAAGTACAATCTGTAGTTCAGGACTTTAGGTTAAGTTCAGTCATTTTTTTGTCCTGGGTGGCACATTTGACTTGCAGTCGGGCAAAAGATAAAAAAAGCACAAAAAAGTACAAAAACAAATTTTGCTGGCAAGAGAGCGGGAGTTATGGGTGCTGCAACATAAAGGAAAGTTAAACATTGTTTATTTGCATCTACTACCCAGATGGTAATGATATAAAGCCGGTGAAAAACTGTAAATTACTCCTTTAATGAAACTTAGAAAGACATCAGTTATGAAAACAAATTCCTTGCTCTCTTCCCTTAAATTTTATAACTGTGCAGTTGGGGTATCAGTTCATGCCATTCACTGTAATGTAAACCTTCGTAACCGTCGTAATTTTAAAAGCAGTTGAAGTTATGTTGGAGTAACCTTCATGCTCTGTGTGGATCAATTTTAGGTGTGCAGGATATCTCTTCCAGAAGGTTGGAAAAGTTGCTGCTACATCTGTAGGAGGAGGTCTTCTGCTGTTGCAGGTATTCTTCAATAACTTGGCATGAACATGTATGAGTCAAGCCTTTCAACAGAATAAAAGAACACATTTTTCCTTGACTTTGTCTCCAGATAGCCAACAATAGTGGCTATATCCAAGTGGACTGGAAGAGAGTAGAGAAGGATGTCAACAAAGCTAAGAAGCAATTGAAGAAGGGCACCAAGCAAGCAGGCCCAGAGTTAAACACGTTTGTTGAGAAGGTAAGATTTAAAGGGCAATCACGACTTCGCTGTCAGTCTTGAAGAACAATTTTCATCCTTCCATCACTCAATGTGTCATCAAAAATGATGCATTGAGTGCGTTTACATGCACGCTAATATCCTGGTTTTGAATCTCATCCTGTTTTTTTTTTATCATATTCAGATTTGGTGTTTACATGGAACATGAAAAACCTGGTTAGTCATATCCATGTATACATGATCATAACAGTATCCGGGTTTCTAAACACTGGAAAAGTAGTTTACATGTGCAAATCATAACCAGGATACTAGTGCACATGTAACATGCTCAATTGGGACATTCTGGGGCAAACGTGCTGGTTTTTCAGCCATCCTGGACACACTTACAATTAAGCTTGATGTTTGTACGTTGAAGCTCTCAGCGCCGACGTGCCAGGGGAGCAGCTGACTGCCAGCACACTTGTTTCCAAGATTGTAATAATATCACACTGTTTTGTTAGTGTGACTGAGGCTGTCCATGCTTTACAATCAGAAAAAAGCTTAATAACTTAAAGGCTAATTCAGCTGTGTTGCATTATGTACTGTGTGGTTTATGTACTGAAACACATTTTCTGTCTTTTTCAGTCCACAGAGTTTGTGAAGAAGAACATTGTTGTCACTAGTGGTTTCATCGGAGGATTCCTGCTCGGCCTGGCATCTTAGGGTCTGCCAAATGAGAAGAGTCTGTTTTTCTGTGATATCATGAAAAACCATGGGGAAACGTTATGAATCATTGCTGGATGGTTTTCCAAGTGTTTAAGCGACAGCAAGCAACCGATTTCAGATCATAGCTTGTGGCTATGTGTTTCTACATAAGCTGCACATTTTTTTTTTTTTGTTGTCTACTTTAAAACTGTACCTCCATGTGACGAGCACTGTCAATATGATGTGGGAAGTCTTGATTATACCAGAGTGACCCTCTTAAAATACTCCACTTTCCAGGCCAAATAATGATGCATATCATGCAAAATGAATTGGAAAAAGGTCATCAGAATGTTGCATTTGTTTTTTATTTATTTATTTTTTTACCAAACTGACATTGTACCACAATGGCAGATTATGCACTATTGTTGCTGCCTTGTTGCGCACAAAAAATAAATTCACCTTCACATGGCAGGTGCCCATAGGATTCTATCAGTGCCAGTGTTGTATTTTTCAATTCCACACATGTAATCAATAATCTGCAGGGTTAACGTGCTGATAGAAATGGGATTGTTATGCCTTTTCTTTTTAGAGGTGATACATGTTCGATGGGTCATGTCAGTATCCCTTTCATCTCTTTTTTATGTATATTGTTTAGCAGTACATCAATGCTTTAAGTACCGAAGGCTGTGGTTTGTCTACTATGTAAGTGTGATAAACAAATAAATATAACAAAATAAATTGAATTTATTTTATGACAATTATGTACAATAGTTCAAGTATGACTTTGTACTCTTAGAGTCTAATGCATGTCATGGGTTTATTATCTGAGCTTGGTTTTACTTTGAAAGTGTACCACCATATTAAAGAGTAAATTAAAGTATATATGCCTCTTTAGTTTATGTAGTTATATATGTATATGGTAAAAAACACAAAAAAGATTTGTAATGAGACATGAAATATTTTGCACAGTATGCAGGTTACATTTTGAAGCTTTGTGTGTCTGAGACAAAGTTAAATTAGTTGCAGGATTAAAAACTCATATTTTACAACTTCCTGCTGTTGAGATCGTTGCTAAGAGACGCCCACAAACAACAGGCTGCCATGGCAACCGACAACAGCCCGCCAGCAGCGGAGCCGCGAAGAGGAGACAACCGGCCCGTTCCTGCCGTTACAGTCATGGCTTTACCGTTTCTACCGGGGAATTCTCCCAGTAAACAAGTAAGAGTCACTTCTTTCGGTCTATTTCTCGCTCTTTTGTTCTATTTCTCGCACCGCTTAAGTTTTGACTGAAGCTCAACTCGGGCAGTTTAATGGCGGCTGGTTAGCAGCTGAGCTAAATGTCTTCGTGTATGTGGACAGACAACAGACACGACAGAAAGCTGTTTAATAACGAGTTAAATTGACAGATATGCTCGTTAGATAAAGATGAGAGTTTTATTAAACTTGTGGTGAAGTTAAAGTTCAATGAAGTTATTAATTTGGCAACAATGATTACATGATGTGTGTGAAAAGAAAAACACTCAAGTAAAAGTCCAAACAAGAATCTAAGACATAAAATAGTGCAGAAGTTAAAATAGAGGAAAACCATATATAATAAAATATAACACTGTGGTAGGCAGGTGTGCAGTAATGATAAACTGAATAAACTAATGTTCTGAGAAGTGGTGAGGACAGGATGTAGAAAGGTACTGCACTAAATATAATATATAATAAATGTATATAGTGATGGATAAACAGCTTGTAAACAGGTAGGAAAATCGATATATGTATATGGTGCTAGTAATACATATGTATAAGGAGTTATATACAGGCCAGAGTCATTATAGCTTTTCATTTTCATTAGTTTTTATTTGTCTTTAATTTTTGTTTTCAATTGAGTTTAGTTTCAGTTAGTTTCCAGAGTAAGTTTGCTTATTACAGTTTAGTTTTTAATGTTTAAAAATGTTTAGCCTTGGTTTAGTTTTTATTAGTTTCGGTATTATAGTATTATAATATGGGGGTATTTGTCAGGGGAAAGATTTAAGAAGTTCAGAATAGCTATTACAATACAACTGACCCACAGTCCTGTAGATGACCTGCCTCAGTAAACAGGCACCGATGGCTCGAAGACATTTCCTGTATGCTTTTATTTTATTTTATTAGTTCACAATATTGTTTCAGTTAGTTTTTTTCTTTTTCTAAAGTCTAGTTTTTAATTTTTATTTCAGTGAACTAAAATGTTTTTTACACCTAGTTTTAATTTTTAGTTTAGTTTTAGTTAACTATAATAACCATAATAACCTTGATACAGGCACCTTAAAGTAGTTAAACTATAAAACAACTTGCAATCAGGGATTTGGCTGTAGCTAAAGGTTTTATGAGTGTAATAAAACTGAATGTAAATTAATGGAAATATAATTTCCATTTATAAGAGAATAAATATTTGGCTTCAACTTATCATGTAAATACTCTTAATTGTTGGTTGTTTTTGATAACTGGCAGCAGATAATCCTTTTAAATTGTCACTATATGACTGCTTGCTTTGTATGCAGGATGTGTGTGTAGTTAATTATAAGTGAGTTAACTTATTAGTTGATGTAATTGTTGTACATATCGTAGTGAGCCCATATTCCAGTATGTTTTGCATAGAAAGTGATAATGCTGTTAAGGCCAACAGTTGAATGGACGCACTTTCTCCCTTCTGTACTACAGCTGGGGAAGGACAGATTCCACAGATCCCAACATTTTGATTATTCCAACGGAGTCCCAATGCTGGTGGGATCTGAGAAGCCAGGCATTGGAGGAGAGCTGTTAGTCGGCCAGAAGATTAAACCAAAGTATTCTCTCTACCCCAAAGGACGGGGCAGCGATTTACCATCATGGGTAGCCTTTGACAAACAGGTGAGCTGCCTTGAAATTGATCAGTTTTACCTCTCTGGTTATAGTCGACACTTTATGCCGGACCATCATCATCATATGTAATTACCTGGGATCTTATAGTTCATTTATAGTTTCATAATATTGACAATAACGGTTACACGTCTCATAGTGAAACTTGCTAAAAACTGCTTGATTGTGAGATAATCATATTGCTTATCAACCACTGTTTTTATTCTGCTGAATTATTTATACTACTCTGACAATCATGGCTGCGCTGCTCACTATGTTTGTATACAGGTGTTTATGTAATTGTACTTTTCTGTGTGGTATGTTGTATTTTTTATTTTCTTGTATTTATGTTGTACTTCTGTATCTTTGTTAGCACTTTGGTTCATGAGAAACAACATTTAACGCTACATACAGTACAGCTAATGTACTGTTTATTATGTCACTTAGTACAGTGCAACACTTCCAGTGGATGATGTTGATCAGCTTAGTTTATAGCATTCCTACCAAAGCTGCACTAGCGTTAACTTTTGTATATTTTCTGTAAGTCTTGATGATCAGATATGTAACTAAACACCATAATTTGATGAATCTCATTCTCAAAATGTCCCTTTGCCCCTCCAGGCTCTGTGTTTTGAAGCATACTTCCAGGAAGCTGTGCCCGAGGCTCGAGATGAGACATACAGAATCAGGAAGTGTAAGATCTACTTCTACCTGGAAGATGACACCATACAGGTGGTGGAGCCGGAGTATAAGAACAGTGGCATCCCTCAAGGTGGCAAAGTAAACAGACAATACACTGAGATATGATGTGGACTTTACTAAGTGCTTACCATTGATGTGTTGTTGTCCCCTGTCGCAGGAACACTTATTCATCGCCAACGTATCCCACTGCCTCCCCCAAATGATGACCAGTTCTACACAATTTTCCATTTTAACGTCAGCCAACAGATGGTGCTGTACTCGCGCACATTCACTCTGACCGACTGTGACTCTTTCACAAGGAACTTTCTCACAAAACTTGGGGTGCGCGTGAACGACCCCGCCACTGTACCCGATGACCCCTACAGCAACCTGAGAGAACAGGTAGGCTTCAGAGTCAGAGTCAGACATTTTCTTTAGACATTCTCAGGCAATAACAATAACAGAATCAAGTGTGATATCATTTCAAATCAAAGAGAAAAGCAACAAGTATCTCTTAAAACATGAAACAGGTTAGGCCATTATAATTGATGACAGTCAGATCATGTGCGGAATGAACATTTTCCCCTTTTTTTTAAATCAGGGATACAACTATAAATTGTGAAAATAACTGATTAATAATTCAGTCCACAAACTATCACTAATACTTTAAATACATTTTTTAATTAATTTTTCAAATATATGCACTTCAAACTGGCGTTGCTGCCCATTTTGTCTGAGGAAACCAGAATATTTGGTCTACAATGATATACAATAGAATTGTGGCTCCTCAATTCAGAGGTGCTGGAACTAAAATATTTGTTTTTTTGGGGGGGCAGATTTATTTATTCTTTAATTTAAGTTCTTTATCTGTCATGTGCACAACAAATAACATTGAAGCAGTCAATGAAATTCTTAAATCTAAAACTCCCTCCAACAATGCTCATACGATAGTATAAAAAGAAAAACACGCACGTAAAAGAAAAAATGAGAATACAAACATAAGACAGAAAATAGTGCATTCATCATTATCTAAATATGTTATTTTTTTCATATTTTTTGTATCAAATAATCATTTAACCATCTAAATGTTTCAACATATTGACGGTAGGAAATAATTACTAATCTTAAGCATCTTATGCTTGTGTGATAATATGTATTGATTATTTGTATTTCCCATGGTCCTCCGTCCAGATTGAGCAAAGTATGAAGCCCCTTCGTCCGTATGAGAGGCGCGACACGCTGAAGCAGTTCCTGGACCACGACCGCAAAGTCCTGCGCTTCTACTGCTTCTGGGACGACACAGAGAGCGTGTTCGGGGACCCCCGTGAGCTCGTTCTGCACTACTTCTTGGCTGACGACACCATCGAGATCCGGGAATTCATCACCCCAAACTCTGGGAGAGATACTGTAGCCAAATTCCTACGCCGCAGCAAACTACCTAAGGTGAGGCTCCACGATAGGATCTGTTGAAAAAACGTGTCAGAGTCTCCGGGCCACGGGTGTGGAGAGGGGAGGACTGTACCCGTTGTCGAGGAGAGGAAGGATGAGAAAACACACATCCTACAGGTTGTGGATATAATACAGAGAGGAACGTGCTAAACAGGAAATATGATAAATTCTCAAAGGTGGTGAGGAACATTGAAGGAGTACATGAATGGAGCAGAATGTGTTTCACAGCTTTACTCATGCATGTAGTGTCTTCAATCTCCATGTCCATTGGCACATTTTACATTTATAGATGGTTTTTCCCATCCGAAAGGCTTGCAGTGCCTCTCTTTCTGGTTGGGTGACTTCTTTTCATCTTTCTCCCACCATCCCTCCCTTCACCAAGACCTCATTCAGTCTGACAGGACTGCTGTAGCATCCAGTCTCCCTCAAGCATTTTGGCTTTCTCCTCCAGTTACTGACTGAAGCCTAATTCATCTTGAAAGACAGCCAGACCTCAATCGTGTGTGTGTGTATGTGTGTGTGTGTCTCTGTGTGTGTGTGTGTTTTCAGTCCAGTAATTTTGTTTGTTCTGGTGCCTTTTATTAAATGTCAGCCTTAAAGGTTGACCAGAATCCACCACCCAATGGGAAATCACTACGCCCTTAAGGACAGATCACTTCTTTACTCTGTCTCTTTATTCTGCTGGCCTGCCTCTCTCTCTCTCTGTATCTGGTGCTCAGTTCTGCCGAGCGCTTGTATAATGTGTTTTGTGTAACAGTCCGTGCCTCTTCCTGCCCGTGGTTGTTTGTTATTTCTCTGTAGCGTGCTGCGGCCCAATTGAAGCAGCCCGGAGAGATCACAGACCGCACGGTGCTCAACGTGTTTGCCTCGGCGAGCCAGGGAAAACGCTACATACTGGACAACCTCAAAGTATGTTTCGCCTTGGCCACGCTCACGCTACAAACATGCCGAACATGACAACGAGAAAATGAAAAATTAAATGTTATTTGAGGGGTTCACAAAGTGACTTGGCAGTGAGGGAGACTGTTGTGTAACCCAGAGGTTACAGTGCTGACGGTAGGCCAAAACAAGTAAGTCTGTGTAGCTGTAAAAGTATGGGGACACCCACGACCAAATAAGGTAAAATTTAGTAAGTTTAACTCTTGATGCAGCAGCACACAATGTTATTTTAGACAATAGTGTGCTTCCAACTGAGTAACGACAGTTTGGGGGAAGTTTTTCCTGTTCCAGCAAGTTGCTGCCTCTGTGCACAAAACCATGAATCCATAAACTAATTAATGGTTTTCTGAGTTTGGTGTGGAAGAACTGACTACCTGCACGGAGCCCTGACTTCAACCCCATCCAACACCTTTGGGATGAAGTCGAACACTGACTGTGAGCCAGGCCTGACACTCCCCAGAAGGGTGCAGGCTGATATAGCAACACATTAAGGCCCATAGCTCACATATTCACGTAATGTTTGGGTGTCCACATACATTTTTGGCCATATAGCGAGCTTGTACCTGAACACCATTTTGACTGAAACCAGCAGTTGCGAGTTTGACTGTTTGGGTTCATTAACAGCAATGCAATCTAAATATGAATTCAAAAGGTTCAACAAGTAATGGCTCAGATGTCTTTCCTTTGTCTCGCTCTCTTGCAGACAGGATCTGTCCATGAGGAGTTTTATAAGGACTGTGATCTGACTGTGGGTGGGGAGGTGAACGTGTGGGGCAGGAGAGTTGTCATCACTGACTGTGACGACTTCACCAAAGACTACTACCGCTCCAAATACGGCATAGGTAACCTATACTGTTGTGTTGTTGATTGTTTTTATTCAAGCGTTGCCACAAATGTGTATTTCTTCAGACAGCTTGAAAACATTTGTTTAAAGATCATATTTTTTTTTTTTTCAAAAACGATATATTGATTTACAGTAAAGTGATTTCAATAGTGTTTTATCTGTGCATAAAAACTGGTTTGATGTAACAAAATGAACTAAATAATAATTACATTCACTCCAGTCACACATTTTAATTTATTGAATCTTCAGGTGTCAGTTGTTCTTGCCTGCAATACATTATCTGAACACTTAGGGGCAGTAAGAGCAAGCACAAGCAAGAGAGAATCCCTTCCTACAAAACGGACTCCAGCACAGGATACCTGTGTTCAGAGGATGAAGTATTTTTATCTATAAAGTTAGTACAACTAAAATGTTCTGAGTAAGGATTTTTTTCTTAAAAAATTGGACTGAGCGTACTTATTAGTCTATATAATGTTCTGGGTCTCTCGGTCACTTCTTGGTCGATGGATATAAGAACCAATTACAGAGTTCAGCACCGCTGCCCGCCTGACATAAGATACTGTGGCCCCCCAGCACCGGTATTTCTCCTCCACAGTTAAAGGCACTGGGGACCACAAGAGGCACAGTGCTCCCCAGCAGGAGAAACCCAAGCTGGTCCTGGATGTGTCCACCACCCTGGGCAGGTTTTGGGGCTTGCTGCATTAGTCACAGCAGTAAAGCAGGCGTATCCCCCGGTGACAGTCCACTGTGATGGAGGGTCCTGTCTGACTCGGAGCAGTCAGAGGTCAGCTCGGGGTTACAGTCAGACCCGGGCTGCTGCTCTCCTGCATGGATGGATTACCGGCTGCCCTATGATCATTTCAGCTCTCCTCCCGGGTTTCTTTCTTCTTTTAAGTGTTTTGTCTTTTCTTTCTCCTTGTTTCCCTCAGAGGACTTCACCCCAGTGCAGTACAAAGCTCCCCCAGCCCCTAAGCCCCCGAGGCCTGTACCCCCCTACAACGGCTTTGGCTCAGAGGAGGACTCGCTAAGCTCCTGCCAGGGCCTGCTGCCCAAGCCTCCGCAGAAAGATTTCCGCAAATTTATAGAGAAAGACAGGTTAGACGAGCTGTCGCAGTAACAATCTAATTACACACTGCAGTGTTTGTGTGTGTGTGTGTGTGTGTGTGTGTTTGTGTGTGTGTGTGTGTGTGTGTGTGTGTGTTAGTGGAAGCCCCCAACTCCAGTGTGTATCTATCCCTCTAGATGCGGCCTAGACAGCAATGTACTGAGTTTCCGTGCCAAGATGGTGACCACTGATCCAGTTGACAGAGACAGGGTGTTCATCATCTCCTTCTACCTCTGCGATGACTCCATCAGTGTGTTCGAACACCCCCAGAAGAACTCAGGTAAAAAAAAGTTTGGACCAAATCTGCACCAAAACTGCTCCTAGGACTCGAGATACAAATCTATGACTCTCGTGATAAACATTAGGTTTGTCAGATTCAGTTTCCATTTCCAGAATCTTTTGAAGGCAGATGAAACAGATGACGTTTAGGACCTACTTTTTCAGGGCCATCCCTGGAAAAGTAGGTTGTAAGTAAGCCTAAATCAATATTTGACAGTATTTTTTTTACAATTCAAGATGAATCATATGTCATGGGTTCATGAACTGTTCAGCATGGCTCCAAAATGAGATATCCAACCATTGTAATGATATAAAACTTTATGAGTAGGGATTTAAATTCAAATTATATTTGAATATAATTCAAAAAATGACATTAACATATTGTCAGCGTGACATACAAAGAAATTCCAGTGCTGAAAAAAAATAAGTAATGCTTCAACAGGATACGTGAAATTAAAGCTTAGCCACCCTTTCTTCCTTCCCTCTCTCACACATCGTGCACCAGGTGTGATCGGTGGTAAGTTTCTGGAGCGCGGTCGGGTGAAGAAGCCAGGCCAGGAGCTATTTAAGAGCGAGCTGTCCCAGTACTTTACAGCTCAAGATTTGTACGTCGGAGCCACCCTCTGCTTCAACAATAAGCCTTTCCAACTCCTGGATGCTGATGAATACACCTTCAACTACATGGAGCAACATGCTGAGGAGGTAAGCAGAAAACTGAAGGAGGAATATTTGTTTCCCGTGGTTCTCGAACGTTTACATACAGTTTTGCATTGACGGTTTTGGTATCTCAAGCTTGTTGTCAGTGGTGGTCTTTACAGCAAGATTCTGGAGCTTAACTCCAAACAATCAGCTGTGTATTACTAAGAAGCAGTCATCCTTTCTTTGGTGCTATTTCAATGTGAATAAAGATTGCATGTTTGTGTGTAATTGTCTAAAGTTCCCCAAAGCCAACGTGGGCAACATCCTCAGTAAACTACGCTCCATTCCGGCAGAACAACTGAATGAGATCAGGAAGTTTCTGACTCTCAGTGACCCCAGGAACACTGGATTCATCCCCTATGAGTCGTTCAGGTACAGTATTACTGCAAACATATATATGGTTAGATACATACATAGATACATATGTAAGATCTGATCATAAAGTGTAACTTGTGTACTACCAGGAAGAACAAATAGATAGTGACATACTTGTCAAAAGAAAGTTATGTCCTATCATTTTTTGTGTGTTATTTTTATTTGTGTGTGTGTGTGTGTGCGCCACAGGGGCCTGCTCATGGGCCTGGACTGCGGTCTGTCGGAGCACGAGGTGCTGGTGCTGGGCCGATGTTTCTTGGAGCGCGAGCAGCCAGCGGAGGACGTGGGCCTGATGCTGGCTGTGGCCCAGGACTTCCTCAAGAAGAAGCACTTTGAAGAGCTCCCTGACATGGCCAGAGCCTTCGCTCACCAAGACCGACACAAGTGGGCGTGCACACACACACACACACACACACACACACACAGATGTGAGCTTAAGACGAAATACTGCTGCAACAGAAACACACACAAACACACAGACAGATAGCGTCAGGACATCAATCGTGCAGCCAGTGGCCCCATATCTCAGAGCAGCGATTAGTTCCAGCAGTGTGAGAATGGAGCATTAGAACCAGATGGACCCTAAAAAACCTGTATGGCATGTAGCTCCGCAGGCCTAGAGGACACACACATACTCGTCCTCTTTCTGTCTGTGTGTCTTTCTCCCTGCCCATCACCTCCCTTCTCTTTTAGTGCACAAAATCACACGTTTAATGCATGTACGCTGCACAAAACCACCCGTCCATATCTAGGTGACCTGTAACGTGGGTTGGGTCAGCTGAGATGGATGGTCAGCAGAGCCACAAGGTGAAGCTGACTTGTCTGTTTATGTGGCCGTGTTGACACTCTCAGTAAGTGTCGGATTGTTCATCAACACCCCCGTATTGAAGATGGTATGACAAGAATGGGCCTCTGGAGCGTCTGGCATCACTGTGGAAAACAACACGCGCATTGTTCTCACACATTCTTCAGACAAATTCAGTTTGAGACGTTGTTCTATAAATAATATATTGATATCAGAGTGGTAGCTTTTTAAAATATCAACAAAGGACAACTGGCTTATTTGCTCCGAACTTGCCAGCACTGACACTAATGATGAGATCCTGCTCGGTGGTTCTTATGAAGTTATAAAAATATCCTAAAGTGTGGATTATTTTCGTTCCAGGGTAGCCTCTAGCCTCTGAGGAGCGTGTGTATTTTCTTTGAGTTTTATTCAAATAACCCATTACAAATATGCAAGCAGCCCGATGTGGGTCCAAACCTATTTTTTTCTCACGCTGGATATCCGTGTCTCTGCTTTTCTTTGCATCTCCAGAACGGGCCGTCTCTCCACCAAAGAGACAAGGACCATCTGTAAGGCCTTCCAGCTTCCCCTGCCGGAGAACCTGTTGGGAGGTCTGCTCAGAAAGTAAGAGCCCACTAATCACTGTGCCGTTTGGGGTAGAACAGTTCCAAGGTCCCACTGCATTTTCAGAATGGTTTCGAATGATTTGTTTAATTCATTGTAAAGTATAGCCCAGTTCTCTGCCCAGAAAAGATTCCGGGCAGAGAACTCTCTGAACCACCGTTTAGACTGAATACCACTAAAAATGACGCATTGGAAGTGGAGCAAAACAGCTTCATTTAAATCAAGTGGTAGCTGATGTCTTTCTCAACAGTATGTGTCTGTTTCTAATCTGGACATGTGTCTGCTGTAGGTTTGCAGATGGGGACGAGGTTGACTACCACGCCTTCCTGGCTGGGATTAACTGGGTAGAGCACCCCGCTCCCCCAGTAATGCCCGAAGACATCTTAAAGGTAAGAGAGAGGAATGACTGTAACATTTATAAAAAAAACAACAAAAGCAGGAAAGTGGGGAGAGAAAAACTTTTTAGATGAGAGTGATTTCACAGTGTGTGCACAGATTTTTAAATAGTTGTAATAAAAAAATCAATCTACATTTTACCCCTACCTGTGATGACTCAGTGGGTAAGTGAGCCAAAAGCAGAATCAAGTGAGTGGGAAGGAACGGTCAAATGGACAAATGGACAATTTATTGTGCACAAGGAAAATGACTTGAAAGACAGATTGAGACACACATACACTGTGACACACACACACACTCACACACACACACACACACACACACACACACACACACAGACAGACAGAGGTGGTCAAAAAGGAAGGAAGTGGCTCCTTTGTTCTTCTCTCTTGCATTTGTATCTTTCCTTTGTAATGCCGATGTAGCATGCATTGCCACAGCCAAATCTAAGCTGAAACAGGTGAGCAGGAGAGATATACACCATGGCATCACAACAAAGGGAGGCTCGCATGGATAGACTGAGGGTGGATTGAATCTGTGTGTGTGTGTGTGTGTGTGAGAGTGTGTGTGCCGACGCAGTGCTAACTTCATTCCCTGTTGTCCCTGTTTCCAGCTGCTCTTTGACCAGCCGGGTTTTAAACCCAAACTAGTCGCTCAGTCTCTGGTCAGCTACTCTGCCATCCTTGAAAGGCTCAAAGGTAAAAATGGCCATGACAGGAATGTGATGTTGACCAACCTGGATCGACTAACTTCCTGGGTGCCTTTTGGTCTTTGCTGCAAACTGCAATCAGTTTAGTATGCCAGTTTTTTTTTTTTTTTATTAACTCTATTATTTTCTTTCTTTGTGTTTTCATTATATTAACAATCTTGGGACCAATTCAAAAAAGCCTGCTTTAGAGAAATAACTGAATTGCGTTTGTCCTCTAGAAGTTCTTTTTTTGTGTGTATGAGGTTTAATCAGTCTAATGGAGGTTCAGGACAGCCCTAATTCTTAAAACTTTAAACAAGGCGGTGTTGTTTACATCGCACATTGGATACACACTGAAAACTTTAAGGTGCTTTTCAAGTTGTAAAAGGTGCATAAAACAGAGTAAGACAAATAAAGGAGTAATAAAAGTTGAAATCTGTCACAGAGAAACAATAACACAGTTAAAATATTAACAAGAGAGCAACAAATACTAAAACCAAAACGTGACTAAAACAATCATCTATCAGCAGCACCGAACAAGTGTTTGAATGCTGTGTTGTGAGTTGTGTGGTGACTTGTGTTTCCTGTCGTCCCCAGTTTGACGTGAATGCGAGGTTTAATGGCGGTGGGGCTTCAGCGAAAAACGTCCACTACTCTCCCCTCCTGGAGGACGTATTCATCTTCCCCTCCAACAACGCCGACCCAACAACCGCCGCCTCGACATAGACACAGGACACAAAGTGGGAAGTGAAACATTTTTGCCTCACGAACGCACGCACACACCACTCATTCCTCAATTAAAGACCACGGAGCATCCACAACCAGTGTCTGTGTGTTTTCGTTGTGTGTCACGACGGAGATGTGTCCAACTACAGGGGTGGGGGGGTGTTATGTGTGCGCGCATCATTTGAAAGTTTGTTTTCTTGTATATGAATAATTTGCCGGTAATTGTCTGTTCAAGCGAAGCTAACAAAATCCAGTTAACTGGAAAATTGATGCTTTAGGGGGGAAAAGTTCTGAGAACGCAGATGCTTTTTGATGTGCTTGTGTGCGTGTGCGTGCTTGTGTGTTTACACGAGTTTGTGTGAATCCTTCCGAGACATGGATAAAGACACGAGGCGTTAAAGCAGAACCATATTTCAGCTCAGGGCAGCATGCGCTCACACACATCATGATTACAGAATATTACACTGTGTCCTGCAGAACTGGGTTGATAAGGGGGGAAACTGTCCTCGGGATGAATGATGTGTGCTATACAGTATGTCGACTGTACACCGGCTACATCTATCAACGAGAAAGAAGCCGTCCATATTGGCAGCCCACAGCTTCCGGAAATGCAGATATAGATGGATTGTAATGAGTCCAAAAGCCAGAAAGGGTATCCAGGCCACAAAGAACTCACGTGTTTGTCATCAGGGCTAAATCTCACATGTAAAGGTTGAAAAGTAAAAAGGAAAGTAGACACAATAGTTATTTTATGTCCTTTTTGTTTTCTGTTATCACTCTTCGGCACCTGTTTCAGATTCTCTGGGGCTTACTGCAGTTTCAGCGGTTTCTTGTTGATTTTTATTGGATTTATTCTCTTATAGTAAACGGATGAAAACATACAGAGGAGAATATTGGGAGAGGTTAGGAAGTGTGAGCTCCTCAGAGGTCTAATTTGCAAGATACTACACCCTGGTTATGTGTTTGGCTTGTCTGCGTGTGGCAGTGTTAGATTATAAAAAGGCACAGGTTGTTCAGGTTGAGGCGCCACTGTAATCAGAGCCTGCGCTGCAAATTCTGGAAAGGGGATAAGTCAAACGTTAGGTAATCAACCACCCAATCCCCTCTATGTAACCAACACACACACACACACACAGATCACACGCACACACCCCTGCTGCCTCACCCCCTTCACACCGAGCACAGAAACGGCGCATTACATCACCCCGGGCATTATCAGGTCCTCTCCGTCTGCTTTCACGCATACTAAAATATTAGCTTCCTCAGTCACCCGCTGCCAAAACACAAAGGGTGACGTCGATGCGGTCGCTGGTATCGGGGAGCTTCCTGAGTGCAGACTTGGCCTCCTCCCTTCTCCTCGTCCCCTCCCCGTCAGTCTCCATCTCTTTACACCCACACATCCCATTTTCTGCCCTGTCATGCTCTGTGGCACGGCAACAGCACACTGAATGAGTTGCATCCCCGTCATTGGTCTTTGGGATGTGCAGAACACCCTTTAGGATTAGACAACTCGTACATGGATTTTCATATATAGTGTTAATTAAAGGATAAGCCTGGTGATGAAAAGACTCAATACTGTCTGCGTCTCCAGACAGTGCAACGGTGTGACTCACTGATGTGTGTTTTAATAGTTTTTGGACAATAACAGAGCTCTATGGCACAGAGCGATAAGAAGTTTCAGGCAGTAGGATCAGAACAATCTTGGTTTCGGGGGCATCTGGTGGTGCAGTGGCTCATTCTTTGATTCTTGCCAGTAAATGTTTTTATAAGGGTATAATATGTAACATTTCTGCATTAAAATGTTTAAAAAAGAGTAAACCTATGTTATATATTTTGTTGTTTATATATTTGTTGAGTACTTACATTATCCAAAATGTTTTGTCATTTTATTCAAGATTTTCATTTGGTCGCCTGTCAATGGCGTCATATCCCTTTTACAAACAATTATACTCATTAACAGTAATAAAGCATTTTTTCTGCTGCACAGCATAATTTTTTCATTAATTAATTTCATTAATTAATGGGTAGTCGACTGATCTGTCACATTAAAGTGACATGATCATTTCATTGCTTTTATTGGATTTCACTGATATTGATCTACATGCTGTATGAGAGCTCATTGGCATCTTATAGTTTTATCACAGTTGAAGACATAAGTTGTGAAACCTCAGCCACCATGTTGACTAACACGTGACTCGAACACAGGAATGAAGCAATCATGAATCACCCTCCCTGATGTTGTCTCCTCTCAGCACGCCATGTTTTGTTGTTGTGGTTTGACGGACTGCTTTCTGTTGCTTTCTGTCTCTGCTCAGCAGAAGCAGAACATGGAGGCTTGCCGTAAAGAATCTGGTTCTCTTGTTTTGTCCTCTTTTCCCTTTACTGCTGTTCTGCTCAGGACCACTGCACTGTAAAAACTGATATACAGGAAGGTCATAAATGTCTCTGGGGTTAAGAGGCTCTGAGTGTGTTTGTGTGCATGCGTGTGAATGTGCGCGATGGGCTTAATGCAAGTCTGATGGCTAATCTATGAAGTCCAAACAGATATCTGAGAACAAGCGGGGGGAAAGTTTCTGTTTACTGGCTGCGTGCCTTCCTTTTCTCATGACAACAAATCCTAAACCTGGAAGCACACAGACACATCACAGAGCACCTGCGTTCAGATGTTGTTTTTCTCAGAACTGTTCCCCCAGAGCTGCAGTTCCTGGCCTTACAGTTCACTCTGAACAAGCTTCTAGTAATTGATATCATGGTGTTTGTCTTATCCTTTAATTTGGTTGCTTTAATTGATTTTTACATAATTTAAAAGCCTGATTTGGGAGTGTTTTTGAGTACAAATATTCTACATATTGTAATTGTTGAGATATTTTAGTCTGGACCAACCGAACAGACGATCTCTGCTATTCCTAAAAAACTGACACCTTGTGTTTCTCAAATGAAAATATAGGCCTGATAAATAGACATTTCTAACATTGGTTGCGAATTGTTCCTTTAACAGTGAGAAAGCAAACTTTCAGTGTAGACACAAAATCTCTGAGAACTACCTTGGCAGGAATTAGTGTCGACTTACCTGCTGGCTTCATATCAGAGAGAAGTCAGTTAGTGTTGGAGGCCGCCAGTGTCCCGGGAGGGCAGTAGAAAAGATGGAGCAGCCTGTTAAGTGTTCTCCGTCCGGGCCAAACCGGAGGCCCTCGGTAACGGCACTTCTATAGAGCGAGAGAGAGAGTTTAGCAGACTGTTTTTGGCTGCTCGCCCTCATTCCAGTGATTCCTCAGTGCCTATGGGCATTGGCACAGAGAGGGGGGGTGGAGGGGCGAGAGGGCTAAGGCTTAGACCCCGCTTTACGGGGTCAGGCACTGCCCCAGGTGCACATGGGGAAACACTTAGCTGCTCTCTCATTATTCCATATCTCCCTCTATCTCTGTCTCCGAAATTTTTCACTTTCTCCCTTTTTCTCCCTTTTCTTTCCCCCAGCCAGGGCTGCTGTTCCCGCTCTGCATGCCAACCATGCACACGACTCTGTAAATGAGTGTTAAGATCATTAGCTGCACTGTGATCTGCATTCACCGTGTCCTCAGCGCCGCCCGAGAAGTACAGTTCCTCTTTGATACCGGTGTTTTGTTCCTGAACTAGACGCTACTCTTCGATTCTGAGCACTTGCACTGCGTTCTCCCCCCTGAACTCAAAACCAGACCTGGTACACTCATCAAACATCAGTTGTCTTTGGCAGCTGCTGTGACATTTCTTTACCTGGTCAAGAAAAGAAAAGAAAGTTATTCTACACCGGCTGTAAATTACAACTATGGGACTTTTTTTGTGAGGTTTTTGGCTCCCGGCGGGGACCATTTTTGAGGCAAACATGCCTGTTTTTCTGTTGCACACCGGTCCACATAAATCTCCCAAAATTATAGCCCCCTTGCATTTTTTTCATGTAGCTTAAAATAAGGCTGGAAATCAATCTTCCAAATGAAGACTGAATATGTCTGTGCACCATCAGTCAGTCCACAGCTTTGTGCCTCGCACAGATAATACGAACCGGCTTGAAATAGGCACTGAAGGAAAGAACGGAGAGCTTTCAGTTGAATACTGAAAGAGAAAGATATTTAACTCTTCAGGTAGGGGACCAATGTTTTGCTATCGTATCAGCCCAAATTCTTCCATGACGGAACAAAGATAAACCTGGCCGGTGCCACAGGCCAGCAAATGTGTGACTCAGGTGGGATTGAGCTGTGGTGGGACCCTGCCCTCCTAATCCCGTTAGCAGTGGCCTAATCACTAGTGTGAACAGCCACAGGGAGTGGGTCCAAAATGAGGTTGAAATTTTGGAGTAAAGAGTTTTCTTAAAAAGCAAGTTACCTGTCAACAGCCGTCACATCGGGACAACATTACTTTGCTTTTTATTACGGTCCATTTACCGACTATCACCCCAGAAAGTGAAAGCATTTTTACAAGTTGTCAGAAAGCTGCTTTTGCGGCTGTATGTCATCTCAGTGGATCCCCTCCTTTTGCTCAATATATCTTCTGTCCTCTGGCTCTCCCTCCCCCACCCTCCTCTCTCTCCCGCATATGGGATTCACATTTGGCTTCGCCGAACATTTTCTTAATGTGATATTATGATACATTATCTGAAGCCATTCACTCCCTGTCACCACCTCACATGTGGACACAAGCTGAGCAAGCCAAGGAGAGGCGGTCAGATTCTGTCCAGGTGAGTTATGACCGTTTAATTTGACACTGTTCGCAGTGGTGATCATTTACAACGCCTGAAAGTGTGATCAAAATACAAACTGTGCTTACGTGGGTCTCTTTCTCTCTTTCTCTGTAGGAGCCTGTTGGTGGTGTATAAGTTTTCACCCTCTCCCGCTGCCGGCTGTAAATCGCCTCTGTCGAAGGTGTGTGTGTGTGTGTGTGTGTGTGTGTGTGTTTGTGTGTGTGTGAGGGAACAGAAGGTGAGAAATTTGGGGGTCAGCTGAGGTCTTTCAGGTAATTGTGCTTCTTAAACTTTTGACCCACTAAGCCCTACTTAGTGTGGTGCAGCTTGCTCCCCTTATTTCCCCCGAGAGTTTGGAGTCTGCATACCAGGACGTGTGTGTGTGTTTGTGTTTTTGTGTGATACAGTGAGTTTCTGAATATAAGCTTGTCATGTTATTCTTTTTCACCTATTTTGGCATTGCACTCATGTTTATTCCCACAGTGTGTGACCGGCCTTTTCTTATTTAATCATGCAATGAGAAAGACATTAGTTTGTCATGTTGTGCCCTCCCAGCCTGCTCTCCCCCTCTGTCTGCGTGAAACATGGTGAAAGAATGCATCCTCAGTATTTAAACACTAGATGATGTGATTATCTGTCTGCCTGCCAATTAGGGGATTATAACTCAACCATCAGTGTCAGTTTTTGATATCACACTGCTCCCTTTGGTAACTTAAACTGTTTTAAAAAAAAACATCCGACATTCCAGAAATGTTGAGAGAGAAGCAAAGCGACTGATGTAATGCATCACAATAATTTGGCAGCACTTGTGTGCAAAGCCCGGGAGAAGGTATGAGCGCTCTTGTCTCGGGGTAACGGCGATGCCTCCCTCATTATTAGCTTTCCATTCATCACAGTTTGTCCCCTTTTATATCTTCAGGCTGTCCGTCTCCATGTTGAGCCATGTGAGAATGACAGATGAGGTCGGCACAGTTGGGCTTCTGTTGCTGTTGTTTTCATCATTTCCAAACATGCAGGCACAGCACCGTCATGTAATTGATTACAGATGAAGACAAATAATCCAAAATGAAAAATCCATCAAGAGACTCGTACTTACAATTGTCCCACTGGGTCCTGTATATTTTTAGAAAATTAGTGATGAATGCATTGCTTCTTTTCTTTTGCTCAAATTCATATATAATGTTTGAGAAATTACCTCTTCATTTGGTTATAATATATATATATATATATATATATAATTTTGAGCCTTTGCAGAACTTTCATGATGAGTGAAGTAAAACATGCTTTGTGCAGTTTTTTTTATTATTATTTCTTATGATGACATATTCAACATTTATATAACTTTGCCTGCAGGTGGATGATATCCCAGTGTCACAATCCTAACTGCCTTAACTGCACTTACAACACAGATGTTCCCATCAAGAGAAGATTGCTGAGGTGAGTTATTTAACCCCCCCATTTAACTCCTCTTCTTTTCCTCCCTTCCTCCCCCTCACCCGCCCCACCTGCACACCCCCACCCCTGATGTCATGGTAGGAGAAAGCGCGTGAAGAGGAAGGCCACAGGGGCCAGTTGTTTTTAAATAAACTAAATCTGCTAACAGTTTTATAACCCTGACCTCGTAAAACTGGCTGCAGCTTTTGGTCAGCGCTCTCCTGATGGGGTGAGCAGAGCCGTCCAGGGCTGGAATTCCCATTTGCCGCTGCGGAGCGTGTCGGTGCGTCAGCTGGTGTGTGTGTGTGTGTGTGAGAGAGAGAGAGAAAGGGCGTATGATATATGATTGCTGTGTCACGATCCACATGTGACGACCGTCCTCACGGGCAGAGCATCCAGGCTGCTCCCTCTATCTGGTGGTTTCCCCGCTAAAGAAAAAGTGAGAGAGTGTGACTGTGGGACAGGAGAGAGAGAGAGAGAGAGAGAGAGAGAGAGAGAGAGAGAGAGAGGGAGGGAGGGAGGAGAGAATAGCGCTCAGACAATCGGTGTGTGAGAGAGGTAGAAACAGGAGGAGAGAGGAGCTGGCTGGAAAACAATAGTTGAACAACAAATCCAGTGTTGCGTGCGGGAGCTCAGCCTCTCTCTGGATACCTCTGCTGCCGTTCTGCTGCCGGGCGCTGAAGGTAAGACCACCAGCCTGGCTGTCACACCTCAGGATCAGCACACCTACAGCTACATGGGGATCCTGCCTTCCTTTTTTATACTCAATACGCCAAAGATATATTCCAACGAAAGGTTTCTGACAGGCTGTAGAAGATGTTATAGTTCAGTATAAGCTACTAGAAGCTGGACGTAACGTAATGTGATGCATGTTTGTTTTACATTTAAGCATTTTTACACAGCTGTATGTACAGGATAAATGTCTAACACACAGAGTTTGAGTTCAACTTCTGCTCACTCTTCCTCTGTTGCACATCCCTGAGCTCAGGTGCACATTCCTCTTTTATTGCAGGTATTTTCTGCTCCGCATGCATCCAGAAACTGCAAGTGGTTGTGATTAGGCAGCAGTGTGACATGATGTGTAATAGGAGGAAACATGTTTGTGTTGGCGCCGGTGGATTTGCTAATCAGGCACTGACAGCGAGGCTGGAAGGATAGTGGAACTCGCAGAGCTTCAGGGAGCGTATGTGTGCCGGAGCACGGGGTTAATAGCTGTGTGAATAACTTTGCATACGTACGGATATGTGTTTTACAGGTGCGTGCGTTTATGTCCGTGAGTGTGTGATTGACTTGGCCTGTTCTGTTGGACCCCGAAGCTGCTGGCTTATGCTAGAAGGAGATGATGACAGATATAATAGACTCTGTGGTAGGTAGGAGGAGGAGGAGACGAGCTACCACTTCCATCTCACTGAGAAGGAGAGGTGTGCGCGTGAGAAAGAGAGGGAGATGGTGTTTAAATGAAAAATGAAGTGACTACAATAGACCGAGGGATAATGAGAGCGGGGTGGGGGAGAAAAAGTCCAAGTAGGAGGAAAAAACATCTGAGAACAGAGTGGGGAACAGTGAAACCCTTCGGAGGACAGGCAGTGCCAGAGAAGGACACAACAAATAGGAGAAACAGAATGAAACTGAGATGTGTGAGAGGGGGAGCAGAGAAAGAGGAGTGGAGGAGGTGAGAGTGACATAGAGTCTGACACAAGAGGAAAAAAGAGAGAAAGACATGAAGACTGTGTGGTGCAAACATCCCTCCAGACTTCCCTCTCCACTTCCAGTGACACCACATGAGAAAACAGTTTGCTCAGTTTTTCTTCCTCTCGACCGATGGAGTCTGCATCCTCTCCTCAAACTAAAAAATCACCTTTGAACTGTTCAGAGAAGGCAGGGAGGAGGGAGGAAGAGGAGCAGGAGGTGTGTTTGAAAGCTCGCACATTCAGCCAGGTGCAGATAGACAGCAATGCTCTGGCAGAGCCGTGCATGGTTGGTTTTGTGTCTGCGCTCTCATGTTTCATATTCTCACACATGCACGCAAACACACACACACACACACACACACAGGGGCCCATTGTGAGTGTATTTATTTGGACAGTGTTGAAGCTCCGATAGGCAGTTCACAATGTCTCACCGCCGCAGGAATGTGCTTCTGACAAATGGATGCTCCGCACGAACCAGCAGGCCATCGACAAGATCCTCAGCACCGCCCTGCCAGACAAGCATGTGACAGATCTCTGATGCCTCAAAGAAACCCAGTCCAACGCGATAAAACTAAACACACCTACGACACCTTCACTCGCTTCTCTTTAAGAAGGTGCCTTAGGCTTGGAGCTGAATGGAGGATTGATCCAGTTTCATGCACTGGTTTTAGCCCGCAGCTCGCTGCGTTCCCTGTGTTTGTTCTGTCTCTCTGATGCGGATGGAGCAAACACAGGAGGCAGATTTAGGATTTGAGGTGCATGTTTGTTTGACCCAGCAGGATTAGGGGTTCTGTTCTGTTCTATCAAAGCGCTGAGCTGCTCCCACACTATGGTACAATAGCCAGAAAGAAACAGAAATCTGAGAATATTCATACATATATGTCTCTGTGTCTTCCCTTTCAGCCTCTCCACTGTTTTCTGAGAAGCCTAAATTGCAAAGCTAACACAAGCTTAGCTCCGGCTCACATGGCTGCCCGTCATTGGCTGTACACTGCTCTCAGATCCACACTGTTTGTCTTATCTTTACTGGGGGGGATATATTTAGTGAGGAGCTTAGCTTTTAGGAGGTTGGCGCGTGGGGAGGGTAAGAGAGGGTGAGTGTGTGTGAAAGAGGAAAGAGTAAGTTTGTGTGTGTGTGTGTGTGTGTGTGTGTGTGTGTGTGTGTGTGTGTGTGTTTCAGGAGCTGGCGTCAGTAGACAGTGGAAGAGCTTGGCACTCTGCATGCCAAACTGTGTGTGTGTGTGTGTGTGCAGACGCTGTGTGTGTGTGGCTGGAGGACAGGTCTGTGGGTCTGTCCTCCCCCTTGCTCCAGTCAGGAATCTGCCCTTTAGTTTATTAAAAGCTGGTGAAACAATGGAGGGAGGTGAAGTTGCCTGAAAGGGTGGGGTGGGGGGGAGTGTGCACGGCGAGTCACTGGAGCTAATCAGAAAGGAGTGTGATGATGTCGTTGGAAAGAAGAAGAGAGGGAGGGATAGAGAGAGGGAAAGGTATTCATCACCAGAAAATGAACCTTCCCAGACTCTACCTGTCGTTTCTCCCTGCTTCCCCCTCCTCTGGTTTCCCTTGATGCACCTGTTTCCTGTGCGTGGCGGCGGGGGGCCCGATAACTGAGCCGCCCACTGCCACCACAGACAGACCCATCCCGTCCCTGGACAACAACTGTGTACTCAGCTGCCGGCTGGCCTGAGTGATAAAGCGGAGGATCCCTCTGAAGATCTGGCTCCTCAGCCCGGCCCATCACACACCAGCATCCCAGTAATGTTTAGAGCCCCAGAGCGTCCACGAGAACGCCACGCCACGCCGCCCCTGTGTACCGTTCATGCACGTATGCGTGCGGGTTTGCATGTGCGAGAACAAAGACCCATAAGTAAGGTGGGCAGGGGATATTTATACATGCGCCCCACTGCTAAGAACAAGACGTGGTGACGTGGACTGAGAAATTCTGTTCTGCACAACATATGGCTGGAACAGTTGGGAGGCTTCATGGTGTCACTTTTCATAACAGATTCTGATGATCTGATAAGTCATTGTTTCACTTTCACCTCGCAAACAAAAGTCTTCATTGTGAGTCTTTTTGTTGCGCCTCAGATTAGGGCTGCTACCAGTAAGTATTCATTTATCATTCAAGTATTTTTTTAATGAATCATTTAGTTTATAAAGTAATGAAAATAAAAACCTGTAAAAACTGTCCAGTCCAAAAATCCAATATTTATTTTACAAGAAAATCACTGCAACAAGTGAATGTCTGGGAATAATAAAATAAAATGATTATTCTTGTCAATTAATTTCATGCTGGTGACGCATTGATGAATCAACTAATTATTTAAACCTTTTCCTTAAGTAAAAGTAGCACTCCAACACTCAAAAAAGACTCAATTTAGTGAAAGTCCTACATTCAAAATATATATAAGTATTATGAGTAAAATGTACTTAAAGTATCAAAAGTAAAATTACTCATTATGCAGGAGAATGGCCCAATATGCCACTGACATATATAATATTATAAATATCATAGGTTATTATGTAAAATCTTAATTTGCAAAATAACTAAAAACTATAGATGTCCAATGATTGCAGCAGAATAAAAAAAATATATATATAAGGAGGAAGAATTATGTAGCATAAAGTAAAAGTACCTAAAATAAAAGTAAAAGCAGTTTAAACTAATTAAAGTAAATTAACTTACATTCCCACTGTTGTTCCTCCGCACGTGTGTGTGTGTCTGTCTGTGTGTGTGTGTGTGTGTGTGTGTGTGTGGGTGTCTGTGTGTGTGTGGGTGTCTGTGTGTGTGTGTGTGTCTGTGTGTGTGTGTGTGTGGGTGTGTGTGTGTGTGTGTGTGTGTGTGTGTGTGGGTGTCTGTGTGTGTGTGTGTGTGTGTGTGTGGGTGTCTGTGTGTGTGTGTGTGTGGGTGTGTGTGTGTGTGTGTGGGTGTCTGTGTGTGTGTGTGTGTGTGTGTGTGTGTGTGTGTGTGTGGGAGGCCTCTTTCCCACCGCAGCCTCTGAGAGAGACATCACAATATCTGCAGTCCTTAAGCTCAGAATCACCATCTCATAACTCCCAAAGTCCTAAAGCTTCAGACCGGAGGGATTGTGGTATGTAAGGAGGGATTGTGTTGTGGTTATGTGGTTTGGCTCTGCAGATATTCTTAACCTAGATTGGATCCGTTCGCAGACCTTCTCAAACGACCGGCCCCTTGGCGATGCCGCTAAAGCTGCATCTACCAAAATGAAGTGGAATTTACAAAATTTGATTTGCTCTATGACACATGATATGGCTTTTAATAAGCAGTACATGCAGATGTAGCGATAGGTCTCCACACTTAATATGAGTGTAGCTACATATAATGCATGCTGTGTAATCATTTCATCTGCCTGTGGGCCTCCAGCTTTGGCTCTATAATTAGTTTCTGAGAACTGGGAATTTGACATTGGTCAGTTAAAGAGGAAAAGAGAATGCTTTAGATTTTGGGGTTGTTGTGCCAAATTGTTCAAGTTATCATTTGTTTAAGACAAAGCTGAGCCAATGGACAGACTCTACTGACTGATGTAGCAGTGGGGTTGTAGGATGCTCTGCCTTTAAAGAGTTTGGTAGGTCTTTATTTTGATGTCAACGCTCTCCGGGCTTCTGCACAACAGATCCAACTTGCTCGCTGCACCAGAATATCTCTTTACCCACTTGAAGCAGCAACAGTGTCACCACTGTTTCACCACTTGCATAGTGTTGCCACTTCCCACTAAGGCTCCAGGCTTGATGTACCCAAAGCATTAACCGTGACCTCACTCAGTTTCTT
Source organism: Lateolabrax maculatus (assembly GCA_031216445.1). Lineage (NCBI taxonomy): Eukaryota > Metazoa > Chordata > Actinopteri > Acropomatiformes > Lateolabracidae > Lateolabrax > Lateolabrax maculatus. The sequence continues at coordinate 2,164,308 of CM062208.1, read as the reverse complement.
GCCGCAGACTATTCCTCAAACTCAAATGTATCTGAGTGTGTTTTAACAGAGATAAGGTGGCTTTGCATTCCAAAAGAAATCCCCTCTCCTCGTCAAATGGAAAACTTGACTTTCTTGGGGGAGTTTTACTGCATGCAGCCCGGCCTTGCAGCAGTCTTTTTCTCCTATTGTCATCAAGTGAAGTTGTTTACTTTAACTGAGCTGAAATTTCATCGGTAATTCAGAGTGAATGACTTGTTGTATTTTGTGGAGCGCTGCTGCCAACATGGTGAGTTTTGATCCAACACTCCTCCCAAACGTAATCACTGTAGATCAGAGCTACAGAAGGGGGATGAAGGAGGATACAGATAGAGGAAGTACGTGCTTTAAAGTGAAATACAATGGGGATTCGTTGGTTGGCCATCCCAAACGATAGATCCAGGAAAGATACGGACTGTAACGGCTGGACGAGATGGAGGAGGGGGGGTGGACGGGAGGATCCAGCTGCTGTTTGTGAACACCCAGGGTTCTATAAATCTGAGTCCAGGGCAGGTGTGGGTGAGCTGGGGGAGAGGAGGCCACACTGGCCCTCACCCTGCCCCGAACCTCCCGACCTTCTGCTCCGACCTACAGCGCAGCCAGGCATCACACACATGGCGAAGCGCTCTGTTTGCACACTCACGGTGGAGTAATGAACTCCCTCACACAGATACCAGCTCCATGTGTTATCCTAAAAGCCCCCATTATCTGAGGCAGCTGCCAGTCGTAGCTATGCATTGATATCACCGGCTTTCAAAGATTAAGCACGAGTCTCCAAAAGAGGCAGTGATTATGATGTGTAGTCACCTTGTACTGAGGGATGTCCCTGTCTGCAAGGGACACCAGCTGGCTGCATAACAAGCAGACGACAATCAATAGAAAATCATCTCTCTGCTGCACATAAAAAGGTAATATGGTGGGAACGTCTGGCCAGCTCAACTAATGTTAATCAGAGAGGACGGAGCTGGCTGTCGACCAAAATGACAACATTGTGGTAAAATAAAGTTTACTTGGCCTGTTGTGGTATTTACAGGGTGGATCACTCCTGTCATTATCTTTGTTTGTTTGACTTCACGGTAGGCCACGGCCTGTTGTCTGTTTAACAAAAACACATGTTCTGGGTGGGGGGGCGGGGGTTGTGATTTACGAGGAAACGCTGAGGATGTTTTTCTTGTGCGACCATAAATACAGCTACGTTGTCATGTTTGATCTGAATTGATTTAACATGTTTTAAACTGTCACCTAAAGGGGCTCCAAAATGACTGCACGTTCAGATTTGATCAGCACCCTAAAGTACGATATCACTTAGGGGGCAACAGAAACCAGCTGGACATGCAGCAATATTAGCATTCACTTGTAGTCTTGTGTCTGAAGTCCAATATTTATTCTCTTTTAGCAGTTTTTGGTCTCCACCAACTGGGGTGAGGGAGATATCTGACTCTTTAGCTGCTAAATGCTCCACTGCTGCATGTTCACCAGCCTGCACTAACTTTGTCAGCCGTTTGGTGCCGGGCAGGTAGTGTAAGGTGGGTTTTTACAAAAGCTGCTGCCTGCTGCGCCAGTAAAACAGCTCTATGAGAGCTGTGAGAGTCAACCAAAACTGATAAGTTGTTGGCCGTAAAACCAAAACAATAAACTGAAATGAGATGAAAGTCAGTGTAGAGCTGTGGGGAACAACAGAGTCCAGTAATTATCTGGGTTCATTACTATGAGCGACCCCCTTTCACATTACACATAGTCACTGGATCGGTTGTTATTATGGAAACATTGATCATAGCAGCATTAAGACAGTTCAGCCGATATTGTGGCCCTGTTTTGTAGAGAGGGACAAAACAAAAATCTTGTTTAAATCACTCTGGTTTATTCTTTGCCCACATGGTACATATTCCTAAATAAACTTGTGTACCACAGACTAAACTGATCATCACAGGAGTACTGGTTGCTCTCTGGGTCTCTGGGCATATAATGAAGCTACAGCGCTCATACACAATGCACAGAGGGCGGTAGGTGGGGGCTCTGAGGGGCCGATAGGGGCCCAAAAGTGGATTTTTGCTCCAGTGCCCCCTCACAGGTTAATCCAGCCGTGCCTCCACATGGAGGTGAACTATATCCAAAACCTGCATGATTCTTCTCTCTATTTGGGCTAATCTGTATGGCGTGCCTGTACTTGTCCTCCTTCATTCTGTCTTGTTTGGGAGACCTCACATCGATTTAATCCGTGAAATGATCCCGTCGCCTTCGCTCAGGCTGTGTCCTGAATGACTTGAGTGTGCGAGTGTGTAATGCCTAAGACGAGCGCACTAATGATGCTGACAGCGATACCAGCAGCAGAGATGGGGATAACAGTTGCCATTGTGACGCTCGGCCAGGTACGGCTGGCAGGGCTGGAGGTGCTGATGGGTGCTGGCTGTATGAGGCAGCCTGTTGCTCAGTGGGCCGGCCGCTATGTAAACCCTGCAGCACATGTTCGACGGGCCAACAAAACATCTCGGGGAGTATTTATTTTAACAGGCCAAATGATACTTCTATTTCTCTCAAGAGGAATGTTAAGGTTAAATGATTCCCCTTAGAAAGAAAAACATGGGGTTGGAGGGGTGGTGGGGGGTTGAAGAGGGAGCAGGGGGAGGAGGAGGCATTTAAAGGTTTCAAGTGAACTTGATGCATTCTGTAAATTCAGTTCAAATGAGGAAATCAGTGTTGAGTCGTACAGCGATGAAGATGAAGACGCCCAAAGAGGGAGCTTTGACAGAATGCAGAATTTTGTTAGTTTCCTCCAACCAGCTAACCTCGTTATACCAGAAGTGTTTACTAAATTGAGATTATTAAAACAGGTTGCATCTCACAGACTGGTTCTTCGATATTTACAGCCAGCAACTGTTAACTGAACCCACTGACACGGCCGGTGCTGGCGTGCTAATATATGATCCCTTTAGAGTGAGGAGTAATACGGAATATGGTCGACACATCTGGCCCAACACTTCATCAAAATGCTGTAACCTGGAAAGATTTTAAGATTTTATAGAAATAACAAAAAAAAACTCAAATTACAAAATTTTATGCCAATAATCTGTTATTTCCTGCTAAATCTAAACTGTATGAATACTAACTCTGAACATTTCTCCATGTGTGCACTTCCAAACTAAACAAAGTAACTCCTACATTTACAAAGATTGGCAGTTATACTATTTTGAACCCTTAAAATTGTAATTTTTATGCCACAGCTGCTAAAAAGGCATCCTATTTACATTTACTTTTCCTTTGATTTCACACTAAAGTCTTAACAACCTAAGACATTTCTTAAGTTTTAACGGTGCAACCAGATTTATTAACCACTAGTTTGAATCTAGCCGGTTGTGTGAGGAGGCGCAGGTCAGCTCCCTCATGGCTGCAGCGACCACGTGTGTAAATCAGGTTGAAAAGCTTTGGAGGAACTTTATGCTCAGACTAATTAATGCAAACCAATCCAGTAGTCAACATACCCAAGACAAACTCCTGAATGTACCTGCATTGACAGGCATCTCCACATGAAAAAGTCCTGGAACACATATTTCTATAAGGAAAGGTTAACAGTAATAACAATATAAAACAAATCTTGAACCATAAACCTCCATCGTTACGCTCCTTTCTCACTCCTTGACCCCCACATGTAAACACACCTCTACCCTAATTCACAACACATTCCCTGTTAGCAGACCTGCCTCGGCCAGCACCGCACTCCCTCTTAACACGAACCCTATTGTCGGGAGGACAATAAAACTATGAAGTAGGAGGGGGAAAAAACTGCATAAATACACGTGAAAATATGCTGCGGGACTGGCAGAGGGTTTGCAGTCATGAGAGGGCTTGTTGGGAGAGCGATTTGTTTTAATGAAAAAGTCATTCCCGGGGAGAGGAAAGGGCCTGGCTGCAGGCTGTTTGTGCATGGCTTAAGTTTCTCCTTTGTAATAAAAGCACCGGGACTTATGCGTCTGCATGTGTGTGGGTGTACAGGGGCGACCGTGGAATAAAGGAGACAAGGTAGGCAGCCAGGTTTAGAGACCCACACACACTCATCAAACAGTCAATCACCAGAACTGGCAAAAACATCCATGAGAAGCAGTCTGGAGGTAGCTCGATCCACCGCACGCACACACACACACAAAGGGGAGTGTGTGATCTTTTCTACAGCACTTATGGTAGTTCCCAAGGATGTGCGAGTAACTAATAGACAAAACATACAACACACCCAGTATGGTTTCTTCTCTTGCCTTTATCAGTTCATGTTCCCGCTGATGCCTTCCTGTGTGTCCTCTCTTTCCAGACTGTGGTGGATCCAGACAGTGGGGGATGGAGCGGCCCGACGAAGCAGCCCTCCTACTACCTTTCGACCCTCCGCTGCACTATTAGGAGCCAGAGAGACACAAAGACACCCCCCCATTCTGTGAGACCCTGAAATACAACTTGTGGCGAGAGTCGGAGAGAACTGTGAGAGAGAGAAGAAGAAGGAAAACACAGAGAGCAGCAGAGACAACGCGACCTGCTGGACGTCCCGGGAGGATCGAGAGCATCAGGGTGGTTCCCATCATGAGACCCCCAACCTCCGCGGGCCCCCCCTCTGGCCTGCTGCTGGTCCTGATGTGCTGCCCCCTGCTGGGCTTGGTCCAGTCTGCCAGTAGCAACAAGGCCGGCGATAACGGACACCCGCACCTGGGAGACACCGACCCCGAGCGCTGCATGAGGCACCACTTTGTGGAGACCATCACGCACCCGATATATAAGTGCAACTCCAAGGTAAGGTGGAAACAGACCCACGCGGTTGTTTAAGGTAACAGGGCCAGTCCACCTGACGAATGCGCTCATTTGTTACAAATATCAGGGAAGCAGTTTGCTCCAAACCAAAGAAAACCCCAGAGCACCGGCCAACGAAAACCCTCCAACACTAACTGAGGAGTCATTTATCTCGATCGCATTTTTCTCCCTCTACTTGTATTACTCTTGTTGCCCCTTGAAAGCCTCCATGTTGGCCAGTCCAGAGTCTCCTCCTTTCCTTTTCCCTCTTTATCTCCATCTCTCCGTCATCTAGACGAGTCATGTTCGTTTCTGTGTGTGTGTGTGTGTGTGTGGTGCTGGACACAGGCCACACTGCAGACATATTCTGCACCTCAGCTGGGACTTTTTTTGGCCTGACGAGGACGCCTCCCCGTCAGCCGGCTCTCTCCCGTCCTCTGCCAGGACAAGAGACGGGCTGCAGGAAGAAGAAGGAAAGTTAACCGCTCGTTCTGACTCCTGATCTGAAGTGTCGGACTGAGCTTTGAGCCACGTCACGACATGTAAAGGGACCCATGACCCCTTTGAACCGCGCCCAACATGTGAACACTGTTGTGGAAGGGGGGGGCCTGTCAGTTTCTTCACTCTGTCCTTCTGTTGTGCACCAGTGCAGTTGTTCAGATAGCGTGAGCGATCCGTTCTGTGGTCTTTTTTTAATGTTCTGACTCTGAGTGCACGGAGCAGGTGGCCAAACCACGGCTCTGCTCGGGGAAGGCAGGGCTGAACACACTCGCAGCGTGAGTCTGGCTTTCTATTACAGCACGCTGAGAGCTGACGGGACGCCCGGCTGAGCATCCATTTTACACCTCAGTGCAGCGCACACTGGATCCCTGAGTTGCTCAGTGTGTGTGCAGGGGATGAACATGTGTGTGCGTGCTTTTCATCAGGTGAAGAGTCGGTTTCTCGAGGCACCGAGGTGGATGACACTATAGGTTAATGTCACAGCCAGTAACGGAGGAGAAGTGATGAGTCAAAGTAGCAAAAGTTAACTCCCACACACTGTCGACACTTTTATTTAGTAGCCTTGTTTCAGAAGTGACAGTAAGCCCATATACTGTATGTACTGTACATACTTCATAAGGACAACAACCAGTCGGAGCACTTTGGTAGCCCAATAGTTGCATCACATGGCCGAACCGACGACCTCTGTTGTCATGTCATCCCTAATGAATCCTATGAGGACATATAAGTAATTAAGTAATAAATAAGCAGTGAGTAATTCCCCAGACCCTGACCAACTGTCCAAAACAGATGATATTAAAATTAAATTAAAAACATTATCAACGGAGACAAACAGCAAATCCTCACATTTCCAAAGCTGGAAACAGAATGTTTGGAGTTTGATAATTGTCTCAACAACTTATCGATTAATTCATAATTCCCACTCATCTTCTGCCACTGGACTGATCAATGAATTGATGAACTGTTTCGGTTCAGGGACTTGATTTCAGTTGCTGCGTAGTGACTGGATGTTTACCCCGTCGGTCCTGGGGAGTCACAGTTGTATTAAAGCATCTCTCTGATTTCACTTGTTCATCATTTGCTCCAACCGCCACTTGCCTCACGTTGTCTTTGCAGAAACTGAACACCTCACTGTCAACCCCCCCACTCGAAAACTTCTGCCACATCCTGTTTAAGATGACGACACTATAGCGAGTTCCTCCCTATCACTGGCTTAGTAAATACATGAATGACAATCCACTGTATCAGCTTTTTTTTTATGAATTGGGGGGGGGGGGGGTGTCACTGAGGAGGAATTGCCAGTGTTTGACAGCCTGATCCTCAGCTAGGACAAAGACAAATGGTCTTAAAGTGGCGACAACACTCCTGATGTGTCAGTGTCTGTGTGTGTGTTTGTGTGTGTGTGTGTGTGAGTCTGTGTCTGTGTCTGTGTGTGTGTGTGAGTCTGTGTCTGTGTCTGTGTGTGTGTGTGTGTCTGTGTGTGTGTGTGTGTGTGTGTGTGTGTGTGTGTCACCCTGCCGTGGCCCCAGACAGGCTTTTGTCAAAGTGGGTACACGGGTGGCGACACACAGCAGCTGACAGAAGGACATGACACAGGAGTCTGTTTAGGGAGGCGACAGGAATGCAGTGACCCACAGAGGAATGCTGGTTGGACGGTCACAACACCAATCAGGCCAGTGTGTGTGTGTGTGCGTGCGTGTGTGTGTGTGGGAACCCAACCAGTGTATCGAGCTTTCCATACAAGTATCAGCGCAGGATAGTTTTGCCACATCGCTCCCTCTGAGTGAAACGAGTGGACTTGACATGTAAACCTTGTGCCGGCGACCCTGAGCCCCGAGCGGCAGCAGGTGTGGGAGGGAGGGAGTGACTCGTCTCGTCGCTATCTCTCGGTCTGCAGGTGCAAGGCCGAGGCCGGGAGGCTCAGGAGCCCAAACAGGCGGCTGACTTTTAGATTCCAGATTCAAACACTGCTTCATTGTACCCAGAGACCCCATTTCTCGTCCCTCACATGAAAACCCCGTGCAGACGACTTATCTGCACCTCCTTAACTTCTGCGTTTTCTGCATGCTGTGTTCCAGATGGTGTTGCTGGCGCGCTGCGAGGGCCACTGCAGCCACACGACCCGCTCCGACCCCCTCATCTCCTTCAGCTCGGTGCTCAAGCAGCCCTTCAAGAGCACCTGCTCCTGCTGCCGGCCGCACACCTCCAAGCTGAAGGCGGTGAGGCTGCGCTGCGCCGGCGGGACTCGCATCACGGCCACGTACAGATACATCCTGGCCTGCAACTGTGAGGAGTGCAGCTGAGCACGGAGCGGCACCCTCCCAAACCCTCAAGACTCTCAAGACCCCGGATCCCCTGGGCCTCAGGCCTTACTGTAAAGCTATCCAGAGCGTTTTGGTTTATTATTGAATCAGAAATTTGCCCCAGAGGACAGCAGCTCAAGATGCTTGTTGTAATCTTGGGAGTGATAGTTTGGAGCAATCATACCACCCTCACACTGGCGTTAAGATTGACCCGCAGCCCCTGGGACTCAGGCAGAGCATACTATACCCTCTCCATTACATGCATTCAATCAGTATACAGCATATTTCTCCAGCACACAAGGCCAGACACCACAAACTGCTGCTCCCATGGGTCGGATGGAGACCCACCTCACTGCGGAGACGCGCCACGCTCATTACAGGCCTCCGTAATTCATAACACACATGCTCACCAACCACAGTATGAGAGCTCATTACAAAGATCCGCAACAGCTTTCAGCCAGCACCATAAAAACCCCACCATGCATCTGATAACAAAACAACACGCCTCGTTAAAAAGCAGCATGGGAAAGGACGAGGCTCGACAAGAACGGGGCCATGTGGCGGATCTATATAGAGAAAAAGCACCTGCGCCGTGCTTATTCACCCAATAACATTTTACACACTCCCTGAAGACTTTCATCTAGCTGTGTAAAACATGACCGATGCTGACAGGAGAGCTCATCAGGTGAACAGTAAAAGAGTAGTGGCAGACAGTGTAAAAGGAGCTCTGAGGATGAAAGAAGACCAGGGATAAAGGGCAAGCCAGTGCCTGGGCGGCGGTGTGGACTGTCAATAGACTGTCAAGGCTATCAGTGTTCATTAAATGTAATCTATTCTATTTGTCTTTGTGATGTTCCTGTCAACACTATTGAAACTGTAACAACTCTCATGCCGGATCTGTGAAACTGCCGCTTTCGCCGTGTCCAGTGTTTAGACTTGGAGGAAACAGCGCTGTGGTTTCTCTGCTTACGTCTGTAAACGCCTGCGTACATTTTACTTGATGAACACAGAACTTCAAACTCACGTGTAATTAGTTCGCTGTGTGTGCCAGAATACGTCTGAAACGTCATCAGCCATCAGTACTTGTGGTCGGTTTATCTCAATTAAAAAATGAACAACTCGGCCCCATTGTATCAATTGTGGTTTCTTTCTCTGTCATAAAAACTCAAATTTTCCTAAACCACAAAAATGTCAGTGCCATCAGTTTTTAATTTGACTAAACTAATGGGAGGTTTTATGGAAGCAAAAAGGGTAATTTATCATAAAAATAATTTCGATTTTATATGCAAGTGCATACTTTTTTTTTATGTAACCACAAGTGAATGTTTAATGTTGAAATACCGCTGAGTTTACAGCATTGTCTGACTTTATGTTGTTGGACTTTCCCTATTTGAAGTTCCCAAAAGGTAATTTAAAGTTGAGCACATTCAGTTAAATTAAATTCTGATCTGAAGAAGTCAAGTGAGGTCAAAAAATATTGTTGCTTTAAACTACACTCTTAACATCCAGACACCAAAATTCAAGATGAAAAATTGAATCAGGTTACATCCAAAGGTTCAGATGAATAACTGGAAACTTCAGACACTGGAATTTTCTGAATTTGTGAACCTGAAAACAAAATGTTTGAAAAAAACTTCTGGGAATTCCCAAAGAGGGGAATTCAAACCATATAAATGGGTCTAAAAGTTAAATGTTTCACTGTGATCAGTGGTATCAGCGGCAGCAGCATGAACTGTTCAGTTAGTAATAATAAGAACTTAATACAGCTCTGATACGTCTGTAGGAAAGTGAACATTGACTCCGCCACTAACAATAAAAACTACTATATAGTGAGATAATGTAAATATATTGAATCTGACCATAAATAGTATCAAAAATGGGTCTGGATTTCATGAATATTATAACTTGTTCAGTAGTGGTTAAAATTCACAATTAGTTATACAGTTACTTTAATTATTATGGCCTTTCTTTGTTTCCATAGAGTTATAACTGAAATACCAGCCAGAAATGTAAATATGAAGCTATAAAGTCTCATTGTTATAAAAGTAGATCAGCCGGCTTCCAACCTTCCTGAAACTTGTAACCAATCTTTCTCATTACTCTCCCTGTGTGGATTAATGAAGTATCACATTGAAAATCCTTTTCAAATTGTATGTGAAGGCGTGACAGCGTTCGGCACAGCTCCATGACTCCCTGACACACATATACAGTATATATGCACCGTACCGATGTCTTTGTTGTGTTCAGAGCTGAAACGTTTCCGTCCCCTCGCTGGGAAACAGCACAACAAGCTGCTCTCTGGACGTTTCAGTCCCGACTGCAGCAGACAGCTCGGCCGGCTGCTTCACACGTGAACCTAATAAAGTCGTTTTCCCTTCGACTCTGGAGATTAATCTGCTTTTCTCTGCTGTCTCCTCCCACTGTGTCTCTCCTTCATCAACACACACACACACACACACACACACACACACACACACACACACACACACACACACACATCCCGTTTTGTGACATGAGGCAGGAGGTGGTTTGTAATTATTTTGGGGAACCAGTGTGACAGCATGACAGAGGGGCAAGATAATGGCTGTCAAGCAGATGCTTTTACAGGGCGTCCTCGCAGAGACGCCTGGCATCCTCCAGACTTTCTAATTAAAGAAGCAGAAATCTCATTCATCAAATACAGTTTTTCATCTGAGTCTGTTTCCTGGTGTGAGGCAGGCAGACACGCACATGTGGTCTTTTTATAACCCCTCACACCAGCAGACATTACACACATTTATTCATCCTTCAGCCTAATCATAACCATCCAAGCGTTGAATAAAAATCATAGAAAAGAGGCATTTTATTGGACTGCACTAAAGGTGCCTGCTTGTTAAAGAGAAACTCACATCTGTGTGTTTAGCATTCCATTAAAATGCCAGACGAGAAACATGGAGAAGAGCCACGAGCTGGAGGGAGGACAAAACCACTGTTATTCACTGACTTGACGTCTGTGTAGTGCTGAGGTGTGTGATGGAGCCTTCAGCACATACTTTACCGAGGAAATATGAATACAATCATGACAATTGTGCTGAAACCCTGAACACAATCCACATGAGAGCTAAACAGGACGGGACATTCTCATAATAACATTTCAGTTTGTCAGTGTTCTTCTAAACGTGTGTCTTATGTGATCGACAGGGTTCAGAGAAAACTTTGATGTCTCGTCTTCGACTGTGGCCCGAGACGGACCACGTCCAAGGCCTGAATGTTCATCATCTCGAAGTAAAACTTGTATTTTTGAGGCATCAGTTAATACATCTGCTGTGAGATGACAGAGAGGACAACGTTGTCTCACTTTGTGGTGCACGGACAGCGTCGGTGTAACTCTTAAAATCTTCCAAAGACAACAACGAAGTCCCACTTATATTAAGAATCAAACAGCTTTGTGCAAGTTATGACCTTCAGCCAACAGACCTGAAGTCTGTTTGTTCAAAGCTGCAGTCGATGTATATATATATATATATATATATATATACAGTATAGCTAAGCCTATAGATAGATAGATAGATAGACTTGACTGTACCTTTAGTTCATTTTGTTCCTTAATAAAACTAAAGTGAGTCACAGAGAAATGAACAATGACCACATTTTTATTTCCCATCTCAGTACTAAAAACTGTGTTTCCGTGGTAACAGTTAATGACACCTGCTGACAACTGACAAAAAGAGGGAAATGCAAGATTTTGTTGGTTGGTAACAGAGAAGACAACAGTAAGTATTCTGCCATTAAATGTGTCTTTGTGACTCTTAAAATCAAGGTGTAGCTCACTCAACCATGTTTTTTAGTCTCATTTACCTACAATTTACAAACTACGGCCACTTATTATATCAAGAACTGGACCGTTTTGTAGAACTGATGAACTTAGACATCAGTAGTAAGTCTATTTGTTAATCAATATTAATAAGTGTTGTTTAACAGACATACATAGTATGTATATATACTGTGAACATATGTTTTATATATTGTAAAATATATATCGGATACACCAGTTACTGTCATAAATGAGAAACCCTGAAAAACAACCGTACAGAAAGGTGCATCAGTGTTACTGTGTAGTGTAGAAAAGATAAAATAAAATAAATAAATATAATCCACCACACTGCAAGAGGCAAGTAGAAATATGAGTTATCAGCAGTAGACTGGGAACTACGTGTTTTTACATACCTCAGTGACCACTTGGAAATATTGATTTTACTCCAACTACTCACTTATTTTCTCAGGAAAATTGACCCCCCCCCCCCCCCCACACACACACACACACACACACACACACACACACACAGTCTCATAGTTTTCTATTAGAGTGAATTTAAACTTAGTTTACCCAAAGTACCTGAGAAACAGAAGACTTGATGTGAAGTCCAGGCTTCTGCTGCCCTCTGCTGACAGGACTACACACACCTGCAGCTGGGTTTAATATACCCTCATGTCTTCATCCAGGTCTCGCACAGTGAAGACATGAGAGATCGACAGGTGCAGTATAACTGTCTCTGCACACTCTGTGTACTCTGTCCTGTGTTTTGTCTCCTGCTGAGTCTTGTATAAAACCTCATACAGACTCCTTGCAGACAGAAGACAACGTGTTCTCCTGTTATTCTAAACTGTGTCTCTAAACTTCACCTCCCACACACATCGTCATGGCGACGTCTGCATCCCTCTGCCTCTGTCCCCCGTCTTTGTGCATGCATGCTGTGTCTCACCTGTCCACCAGTTTCCCTCAGATGTGCACAGAAACTTTATATATTCAGAGCAAAATAAGAAAAAGCTGTAAATGGTTCACGGGAGCAAAAAGACACACTTGATGTTGTTATAGGTAAATGGGAATCTAACAAACCTGCTCAATCAGTGAGTACATAATATTACAGGACAGTAATAATGAGGCCAGATGTGTAAAGCTTCATTTGGTTGTGGATAAAAGAGTGCTGCACACACTAAACGGTCTGCTCTGTCCCTCCCTGAAGATGGTGTCAGTGTGTCCAAGGTACTCCACCGTCTCCACGTCCTCTCCCCGGGTGATGACCGGGACGGGGGGGCCTCCTGTTCCTCGAGCTTCAGGGTTTTTTTTGTTGCACCATGTTTGAAGCTCTCTATCAGTCCTCCTTGTTGCCTTTGTTGAGCCAACAACGGAGGAAAACCTTTGAAGGCGGCAGGAACCTGCGTTGAAGCGGGAGTCTGAGGTGCGGAGAGTGAAGAGGGACGCACCGGGACAGTTCCTCGAGGACCGGAGGACGTGACTCCCCCGGTGCTCTCCTGCTCCTCCAGGTGTGAGCTGCTGTAGTCCAGCAGTTAGACCTTTATTCATTCAGGGCCTGGAGCTCCCTCTCCACCTGGGTGGGGGTGTTTTATTGGACTGCAGGATATTAAAGTATGTTTGTAATTAGACTTGGAATACAAACTCAAGTACAGTCTTAAAAACACTAAGAGCTGGACAAACACAGGATTTATTCCAGGCTGCTGTATTGGATTACATTAGATTGTACAGGTGTCGACAGGTAACTCAGTGTCTGTAATCACTTTACACCCTAACCTCCCCCCTTCTTCCCCAGTCTCTCCCACGCTGCCCTAGTCCCTGTAAGGTCGGGGATGTGCTAGCGTGGGACTTTAGTAGCTTATTCTGTAAATTAGATCAAATGAGGATTAGGATTACTCACAATCGTAGTCAGATTAACCCACTAGGGGGCCCTCAATTTAAAGTCATCCCACCTGAAAGTTTGCATGGGAAACGTGTTTCTAAATCACATCTGACAGCACAGCAGCACCTCCTGTAGCTCAGGATCAACTGAGAATTACAGAGACTCTGCCATAACAAACTGAATCAATTATTAAGTCAGAGACACTTTAGGAGGAAGGAAACACATCCTGGGGTGATAAATCAACAAGCCAGTAGCACAGACCTCCACATGTAGCCTGTGGCTGGACCTGAGGCTCTTTTTTATTTATTTCTCAATTTAAAGTTAAAGTTAAAATTCAAGCAATATTGCAAATGTATGGACATGCAGCACTTTGGCTGTGCAGCATGTGTTAGTCTAAAGACACGGAGCCTGAACACGTCCACAGCAGCTCTGCACCTGAGCTGTAACACTAAATGCTGGAAGTGACAGCAGCACATGACCCCCCCCCCCCCCCCCCCCACACACACCAACCGTCCACGAGAGGGCAACAGAAACTACAGAGCACCAGGCAGCTCTCCTCCAGGACATTATGCTGAGAAAACAACATGTCCAGAGCAAAGCCTGTGAGTTACTGTCTGCACTCAGGACTTTAGAGGGGGGGGGGGGGGGGGGGGGGTCCAACACACTCAGCTTGGGTCTTCCGTTAACATGCTTTTATTTCCAAACTACATCTCTACGACAACTACAACAACTTTCACTGTTTCGGCATCAGACGTGCAGATGGTATATTTATAACAGGCCTGGGGACCGAGCGCCTGAGATCTTTTGGATTCTTTCAGAATCATTCGACAGGGAGAAAACTCCTTTATTGGCCATGCATTTAAATAATGAAAGCATCATGAATAAAAGATTACATTAGATGCCGCAGTTAGTCAAGGTGAGTATCAAGGTGTTAGATACTGAACGCGCGCACTTTGACTGACAGGACCTGCAGGACCCGGATCACGGCGCAGAGTCCGGGTCCTGAACTGTGATCTGCTCTTCATGTATGAGGTTGAGGGAGCGGTGTCGGTGCCCCCCCCCCCCCCCCCAGAGCGGAGGGCTGCTCCACTATCAGGGGCGGAGTCTGCAGGGAGTGGGCCTGCCCGGCGCTTTTAATACAGATGCGCTCCTCCATGCGCCCTGCGTTCAGCGGCGAGCGGCACGGCAGAGCGGGGCACACCGGAGCACAGCACGGCACCATGACTGCACCCAGCAACGCTTACGATGTGATCGTGGTCGGCGGAGGAATATCAGGTAGGTGCAGCATCAGGAAAGTTTGGGCGGTGAGGCCGTGCGGACCCGGAGCCGGAGCCGCGCGCCTCCCGCGGCGGCCGGCGCGCCTTGTGTAAGGTGACCACACAACTGTTGCACAACGGCCGCTCGGCTCCTGCTGCCCCGGAGAGCTGGGCCACGGCAGGTCAGCCGTGTGGCCATGACTGAGGCTTTTATTTGGCAGAAGGTTTTTTTTCTTCTTCTTCTTCTTCACGCTTTGCCATTTTCATTTTCACCGCGTCCCCGTCTCTTCCGCCGCTGGTGTCAGCGCGGCGGCGCCTGTTGAGGAACAGATAATCAGACAGAACATACCCTGTATTACATAAGGAGGGGAGGGGGGTACATTACAGCTGGTTGCATCTGTACGGCTGACATGGGGCTGGACTTGTGTCAGGCTTGTCATTAAAGCTCCCTGCTGTACTTGTTTGTATTGTGTCCGACAGCCAATTAGAGCCGAGGATCGAGCCCCGCAGCCCGCCTGCGTCCTGCATCTGGTCCAGCTTCGTTCCCTCTACTATCAGCTGCTGGTTTGCATGATGTAATGGTTGCAGCACTTGGTTGAATATTCCTTCCTTGCGTGTTGATTACAAGCTCAGTTCCAGTTCTTTATTGTCACACAGCATTTTATAGATGGTATGAAAAAGTAAGTAAAATCTACTCAGTATCTAAGACATGAAATGGTGCAGCAGGTGGTAAACAGATGCACACTAACAGTGAAATGTATTCATGTGAACCGTCTGTGCAGTGATATAATAGTAAATGTATAAACCAACAGGTGTGCAGGTACATGTGATACTGAGATGGACCAAGAGCTGATAAACCAGTAGTAAAATAAATATATCTAGTGTGATGAAAACAGTAAGTGAGCAGGTGGAGCGGGTGCAGTAGGATCTGTATGAACAGTAGCAGTAAGTGTAGTATGAGTATTGCAAAGTTTAAAGCGGGTCCACATCGTTTGTCTTAAGCAGAAGTAGAACTGAGACCTGGTCTGATTACTGGCGAGGGAAGCCCTGAGGGTAGCCGGTTGTTCCTTGATCGAGGTGAAAAAAGTTGGTCCCATTCATATTGTGCGAAGGCTTCAGTGTTGTGTAAAAAATAAAATGAATCACTAGACGAAGGAGGAGCTGGAGACGCGGTGACATGTTAATTATAAGGATGGCTGCGTTCTCACCCAACAATAATAATATTAGTACATCAGAGGAAAGAGAAAGTTCTGCAGCTTCCCCTGAAGGCAGGCTGTCTTGCCAAGTAACACTTTATTCTGGTGAAGACGGGGGGTGTGTAGTTCCTGGGAACATTCCCAAGCAGAAGGCTGCTGTGTTTTGGTGCTCACTGACTTGTTCTTTGTCAATAGTTCTCTCATGAGACTTCAGTGCACAATTCTGCTTCAGTTTCATGTTTATTTCCCTGCTCTGCCTTTTCTCTCTGTCTGTCTTCTTTGTCTTTGGTTGAGCATGATGTTTTTGGATCAGAGCAGTTTGGTTAAAGCTTTGGGGATGCTGAGTGAAATATATATATATATGTATACGTGTCACACGACTTGATCTCGTCGCCGTTGCTCCAGCGAGCATTTCTGTGGCTGCACGTTGCTCGAGGCGCACCGTGACACTTGTGCAGGTGAGCAGTCGCTCTCTTAGGTGGGAAGTGTTGGACGCCTGTCAAGCCACCGATCCTCCGTCCTCTCTGTCCCCCTGCCTGACCTCAGTCCTCTTTCTATCAGCCTGACAGGTCAGTCAGCTGCCTGCCTGCCTGCACGTCCGTCCGTCTGTCAGACAGGGAAGAATTTAGGTCAGTGTCAGTTCACATACCAGTCAAACAGGCAAAAACAAATGCTACAGAAAAAAGTAAATCTAATAATGCTGGCAGACAGCTCCCCCGCTGGCTTTTCTCCCACCCTGCTTCCCTTGTGTCACATCAGGGTCTTGTAATTACACTATTTGTTTATACCGCTGCCCTTTACTGGCTTGCAATAAGGTCCACATGTAACAATCAATGTCCAGTCAAAGGACAGACGGAACAAAGGGGGGAGGGGGTGCTCTTTGCTGCTCTCTCTGCGTCTCTATCGCCCTCCCTCCTGACATGTGTGTTTCTCCATTCGCCTGCAAATGCAATTGTCATTTTCCTGCCCGCCAGCCGCCCACCAGCAGGACCGCGGCCCTCCAGGGGCAGCCAGCACTTTCTGAGAAAACACTGAGCACTTGTGACAGCCTGTTATCAAACCAGCAGCAGAGAGGAGGCCGAGGGGAGAGCGGGGAGGAAAAGGCGGAGGGGCGGAAAACAGAAATAATGGGGGGAGAGAAGGAGGGAACCACTTGTTCCTGTTTTGTCTCAGCAGCTGTGAATGTGGGAAATCGGATGAGGCAAACTGGGGAGTAAAGAAAATAGGAAGGAGGTGGCAAGATAGGAATGTCTGAGAATTCAGGAAGGGAAAAAGGGAAACGAGTGTTTGTGGGGAGAGTAAATAGGGAACTCGAGGTGGTTGTGAAAATGAAAAGAGGATAGAGGCGCTGAAACACACAGCGTGTAGAAGAAAAGTAGCTGATGGGACGTGTTGCTCCTGATATGACCCGACATTGCAGTGCAGTTGATTCCAGTTACCCGCAATAAACTGTGTGGCAGATGATTTAGAGAACTTGGCCAGCTTCGCTCGGCCGTGGGCCTATAAACTCTGCTGGATTTCTCTTTTCTGCAGACCTTTACCCAGAGACGTCGGCAGTAAAGTTAAACGACTATAAAATTACAACATGCATAATAGAAATTATGGGTCAGTTCTCTAGAGGACGTGTCTCTGTCTGCAGGAGCACATTTGTGTCTTACTTAAAGACAAGGGCATGGGTTAAGGACAGTTTTCTTTAAACATGCACGGTTGTGTATGCATGCACTTTCTCTTTAACTTCATTTCTCTCCCATATGCACACGGACATACACGCACGTACTGTAGATCAGAACTCGTTTAAGTTTCGGGTTCTTGGTTACAACTGAGGCTAAGTGAAGGTGAGAGGTCAGGTTAGGCAGGAATAGTACCTGTGTTCCAGGCCAGAGTTGGCCTCCTGAGAATGAATGTTGGTCTCTCAACTGTGTTCAAGTGTATCAAGATTCAACATATCAAGAGATAAGAGAGTAAAAGTCTTGAGTTTTGGCTCCTTGACATTGCAGCAATTATAAAATTACTATAAAGGGCAATATAATTTGTGTGTAGTGAGTGTAAAGTGCAAATGTGCATTGTGTGTGTTTTTATTGGCCGGTGTGCCGGTTCACTTGAGGACCTGGTGATGTGGACGCCGGGAGCTCGTGTTTGCTGGCACACCCACTGATGGTGAAGGGGTCCAGCCTCGCTCCTCCTGCAGTCCACGATCAGCTCCTCGGCCTCAGCGACGTCGACGGAGAGGTTGTTCTTCCGTGTCAGGTCGTTGACCTCTCTCCCGTAGACCGTCTCGCGGGCGCCGGCCTGTCACTGCCGGAGAGGAGACTTTAATGCCAGCTATGAGTGCACTGTGTCATAACTTCACTCCTCAAGTCACACAATCTGCAGGACATTTGTGCTTCAGTCTTATGAAGTAACACTGTGCTCTTTGCTCAGCCTGATACTACCTTTCAAGGACGCTCAGGCGCACCTGTTGAGTCTGCACATCATACTGGTGGCGTTGAGCTGAGCCCACATCATATCTGAACACTCCTCAGGCAGCGTGAACCCTTTAGACAGCTTGTCTAATTACCATCAACATGGCTGCAAATCCTAGAACACCACTTTCTCTGTCCAGCTGCGCAAACAAACCCGTTGGCTGAGCTGCCAGATATAATCATTAGGTGGACGGCTCGTGTGCGTCTCAATATGGCATTTTTTGTGGCGTCTGTGCTTCTTTGTGTTTGCCTTGTGTGTGGCGGGTAAATTCATGAGAACTGTGCAGCCGTAATCTCAGCTGTGTTCATTTTATAAACGGTGACATTGATTGTGGAAAAAAGCGCATGTTGCCGATGGATGTTTGCACAACAGAAAGCCCTCAGCTCTGCAGGATCTGTGATATTGGGAGCGAGGGATTCGAGGCAGGTGTTCTGTGGGAAATGTTCCCGCAGTGTTTGTCAGAGTGCATTGTCTTTCTGTGAGCTGCACTCAATGTTTGCATGGAGGTAAATTCTGCCTCTTCTTCACATTGCATGGTGATGGTGATACCCTTAAAAGTAGGGTTGTAGGATGTCTTTTTTTGGTACTTTACTCTCTATTGAGGTCCAGGAGGTTTAGACATAATTACCTTTACATGTATTGGTTTTATACACAGACTGTATAAAAGAAGCGGGCATAGATTGATTTAACGTGAATCAGAACTCGGTAGTACCGACGTAATCTGGTCGGTACCCAACCCTACTTAAAGGTCACTGTCCTGAGATTAATCAATTATAAGGAATAGCTCGACATTTCCTGGGAAATACATTGTTTGTGTTCCTGCAGCAAATTAGATGAGAAGATCAATACCACTCTCATGTCTGTACGGTCCATATGAAGTACTTGGTATAACTTATCTTAGCATAAAGACAGTAACATACCGGCCTACCAGCACCTCTAAAGCTCTCACATTTACACATCATATCTCTTTTGTTTAGCGCTTACAAAAAAACGCTGTTTTATGGTGGGTCAAACTTAGTTCTTGGCCAGTAAATAAATAATCTCCCAGATAAGCCCCCAAAATGTCAACTCCACAGTAATATTGTGTCTGTTGAATACAGCATCGTTCTCCATGGCAACACGCACAGAG